>JAIUZE010020256.1:0-14974 GCA_022085475.1 Heliosperma pusillum
GCCCACAGATCAACACGGGTCCTTTCCGCGCATTTTGTCCTCACTCATGCACATCCCGGGAACCTTCCCAGGAGGTCACCCGTCCTAAGACTACTCTCAGTCAAGCACGCTTAACTTTTGAGTTCTTTTGCATGGATGACCAGAAAAGAAAGTGCACTTTGTTGATATGAGTAGTACTTTCAAACCCTTTAAGCACTAGTCATTTAAGCCTTATCAATGGACCTCTTCAACAAACGTGGGGTGTTACAATCACCCCCACTTGAAGAACGCAACGTCCTCGTTGCGCCTGGGAGCATAACCGCTAACCCAGAATCCTCCCCCGCTAGGTGGGTGATCACAATGGAGCGTATAACAACTGCCTCCAGGAGCGTATAACAACTGCCTCCATCACCACACGGTCGCAGGGGTGCTCTGATACCATTTGTAACACCCCGGCCCAAACCTTGGGTCGGGAGCGGTCACTCATGATAGCTCTCCAGGCTGTGTACATGGCCCACAGCTCAACACGGGTCCTTTCCAGCGCATTTTGTCCTCACTCATGCACATCCCGGGAACCTTCCCAGGAGGTCACCCATCCTAAGACTACTCTCAGTCAAGCACGCTTAACTTTTGAGTTCTTTTGCATGGATGACCAGAAAAGAAAGTGCACTTTGTTGATATGAATAGTACTTTCAAACCCTTTAAGCACTAGTCATTTAAGCCTTATCAATGGACCTCTTCAACAAACGTGGGGTGTTACATCCTTGCTTCATTACCCATTGTTGCATTGTAACTCCTTGTGTTAACAATGAATCTTGCTTGCTTCATTACCCATTGTTGCATTGTAACTCCTTGTGTTAACAATGAATCTTCCTTGCTTCATTACCCATTGTTTGCATTGTAACTCCTTGTGTTAACAATGAATCTTCCTTGCTTCATTACCCATTGTTTGCTTTGTAACTCCTTGGGTGAACAATGAGGCTTCCTTGCTTCTTTTCCCATTGTTATATTGTAACTCGTTGTGTGAACAATGAGTCTTCCTTGCTTCATTACCCATTGTTCACATTGTAACTCCTTGTGTTAACAATGATTCTTCCTTCCTTCATTGCCCATTGTTACATTGTAACTTCTTGTGTGAACAATGAGTCTTCCTTGCTTCATTACCCATTGTTGCATTGTAACTCCTTGTGTGAACAATGAGTCTTCCTTGCTTCAGTACCCATTGTTTGCATTGTAACTCATTGTGTGAACAATGAGTCTTCCTTCCTTTATTACCCATTGTTTACATTGTAAGTCCTTGTGTGAGTCTTCCTTCATTACCCATTGTTTGCATTGTAACTCCTTGTTGAACAATGAGTCTTCCTTTCTTCATTACCCGTTGTTTGCATTGTAACTCATTGTGTGAACAATGAGTCTTCTTTGCTTCATTACCCATTGTTTGCATTGTAACTCCTTGTGTGAACAATAACTCTTCCTTGCTTTATTACCCATTGTTATATTGTAACTCCTTGTGTGAGCAATGAGTCTTCCTTGCTTCATTACCCATTGTTTGCATTATAACTTGCTGTGTGAACAATGAGTCTTTCTTGCTTCATTATTCATTCTTTGCATTGTAACTCCTTGTGTGAACAATGAGTCTTTTTTGCTCCATTACCCATTGTTTGCATTGTAACTCCTTGGGTTAACAATGAGTCTTCCTTGCTTCATTACCCATTGTTATATTGTAACTCCTCGTGTGAGAAACAAGTCTTCCTTGCTTCATTATTCATTGTTGCATTGTAACTTCTTGTGTGAACAATGAGTCTTCCTTGCTTCATTACCCATTGTTTGCATTGTAGCTCATTGTGTGAACAATGAGTCTTCCTTCCTTTATTACCCATTGTTTACATTGTAAGTCCTTGTGTAAGTCTTCCTTCATTACCCATTGTTTGCATTGTAACTCCTTGTTTGAACAATGAGTTCCTTTCTTCATTACCCGTTGTTTGCATTGTAACTCCTTTTGTTAACAATGACTCTTCCTTGCTTCATTGCCCATTGTTACATTATAACTTCTTGTGTGAACAATGAGTCTTCCTTGCTTCATTATCCATTGTTATATTGTAACTCCTTGTGTGAGCAACGAGTCTTCCTTGCTTCATTACTCATTGTTGCATTGTAACTGCACTGAAACTATTCAGAAAAGACAACTAAACAATGACAAATTGAGCTAAGATTAAGACACTTGCAAGTACTCTGTTTCTGTTTGAATTGATTGTTAAAGAACAAGGATAGGACCTTAACCAAAGCACAAAGCCAATGGTTGAGGGTTGAACCTTGATCCCATCACACAGCTAAGGACCCAAGCTCACTTCCAAGCACAAAGCAAAGGAAGTTGTCTCAAGCACACAGCCAAGAGATGCAACAGAAACAAGGTTTCAGTTTTATGTTTTACTTCAAATCTGATTTGCCTTTCATTAGGTAAAGGCCTTATATAGGCAACAAGGATACAACTCAGACGTTAGGAGATATCTAGGGCCACAAAGGCTTACAACATGAAACAAAATAACAGCTACAAACTTGCAGGAAGACTGACATAAAGTAGATAAAGCAGAAAAGTAATTCTAATAGGACAATCTGCCTTAATGGGGTTGTTGGGGTTGAAACTGGTGGAGGGGTGGACTTCTGAGCTTGATTCTTGAGCTCAACTGAAGTGGGATGGATGCAAAAGGTCCTTCTAAAAGGCCCTCGAGTTTGTTTGATCATAAAAGGAAAGTTTGATAGTGACATGTTAACTACTGCAAAAAGGCTGAAATCTGGACAGTCTGAAGTTGTCCCTAAGCTAACTCTTTGTGTGTTTGTTTCTGGGGAGGGAAGTCCTGTGGAAAGTTGTAGAGGACCTTCCCAAGACATAGGTTTGAGGGTTGGTTAGGCTTGTTTGATTGTGTGGGGCCCCATGGACCTTGTTTAGAAAGGCTGTGATAGGCTGTTTTTGGCTGGGGGCTGTTTTTGTTGTGTTGGGTTTGTTGGGCTGTTGGCTGAGCTTTGTTGTGGCCTAGTCCTGGGAAGTGGATGGCTAGGCTTTGTTCTGGTTGTGGTGGTGTTGTCTTAGCAGGCTTGAAGTGGTTGTGGCTTGGACTGAATAGAACATTGTCATAGCTGGTCATGGTGTTGTCTGAATGTAGGTTGTTGTTTTGATGTTGAGTCTTGTCTTGAGTTCGTGTCATGGCTCGTGTCTTGGCTTGGTCACATACTCCCGTTGCAACCTCCTTTTCTTGAAAAGGATTTGCCCTCAAATCTTCCTCACCTTCATCATCTGATTCACCATGGTAGGGACTCAGGTCTCCAACATTGAAAGTACCATGTACACCATAGCTTCCTGGTAGATCCACCTTGTAAGCATTGGTGCCTATCTTCTCCAATATCTCAAATGGTCCATCAGCTCTTGGCATGAGCTTGTTTCTCCTCTTGTCTGGAAATCTCTCTTTTCTTAAATGCAACCATACAAGATCCCCTGCCTTGAATTCCCTTGCTTTCTTAGGCCCCTTGGACCTAGCTTTGTACAACTCATTGGACCTTTCAATCTGCTTCTTGACTTGCTCATGAATCTGTATCATTTGCTCAACTCTTTTCTTTGCATCATAGCTTGCCTTGTTTCCTTTGACTGGTGCTAGGTCTGTAGGCATGAGAGGATTAGTGCCATAAACTGTTTCAAAAGGACTTTTACCTGTGCTGCTGGAGGGAGCTCTGTTGAAGGCAAATTCAGCTTGTGCTAGCTTGAGGTCCCAATCTTTTAATGACTTAGAAACAATGCTCCTTAAGATCTTCCCTAGTGTTCTGTTAGTGACTTCTGTCTGCCCATCAGTTTGGGGATGGTGAGAAGTACTAAACAATAACCTGGTCTTCAACAGCTTCCACAAGGTTCTCCAGAAATGGCTCATGAACTTTGTGTCTCTATCTGAGACAATGCTTCTAGGGACCCCATGTAACTTGACAACCTCCCTAAAGTATAGTTCAGCTACCCCCAATGCATCCTCAGTCTTTTTACAAGCAATGAAATGTGCCATCTTGCTGAATCTATCTACAACCACCATGATTGAATCTTTTCCCCTTTGAGTTCTAGGTAAGGCTACAATAAAGTCCATACTGAGGTCTTCCCAAGGCTGGCTGGGTACTGGAAATGGTGTGTAAGGGCCTGCTTGAAAGTGTGCCTTGGCTAGTTGACAAGATCTGCATCTCTTGAGGGCATCTTGCACATCACTGAGCATCTTAGGCCAATAGAACTGATCTTGTAAGATGTCATAGGTCTTCTGTACCCCAAAGTGACCAGCAAGGCCATTGGAGTGAACCTCTTTGACCAGTAGTCCCCTATAAGGTCCCTTAGGCACACACAGTTTGTTTCCATAGAATAAGTATCCTTCTTGAGCTGTGTACTTGCTCCCTTTCTTGACTTGCCCTTCTTGGTGTACCTCCCATTCATGCTTGAAGTCTGGGTCCTCTTGATAGAGCTCTTTCATAAATTCAAACCCCAACACCCTTTGCTCCATGAAGGTCAACATTACAGACCTTCTAGACAATGCATCAGCTACAACATTGTTCTTACCTTCTATGTACTTGCTGGAGAATGAGAAGGATTGCAAGAACTCTACCCATTTGGCATGCCTGGGGTTGAGTTTGTGTTGTCCATTGATGTATTTGAGAGCCTCATGATCAGAATGAAGCACAAAAGGCTTAGGCTTCAAGTAGTGTCCCCAATGATTCAATGCTCTCACAATGGCATAGAATTCCTTGTCATATGTGGAATAGTTAAGCTTGGCCCCATTTAGCTTCTCACTAAAGTATGCCACAGGTTTCTTTTCTTGAGTAAGCACAGCTCCTATGCCAAGACCACTGGCATCACACTCTACCTCAAAGAGTTTGTTAAAGTCTGGTAGAACCAATATTGGAGACTTGCACAATAGCTCTTTGATCAGATTGAAGGACCTTTCAGCCTTCTCATTCCACTTGAACTCTCCCTTCTTCATGCACTCAGTAATAGGGGCCATGATTGAACTAAACCCTTGTATGAACCTCCTATAGAAAGATGCCAACCCATGGAAACTTCTTACATCAGTAACAGTTTGGGGAATGGGCCATTCCTTGATTGCTTGCACTTTCTCAGGATCAACTGCTACCCCTTTCTTAGAGATGATGAACCCAAGGAAGTAAACCTCAGGCTGCATGAAGGTGCACTTCTCTAGCTTGCCATACAACTTGTTTTCTCTTAGGACCTCAAACAACAACTTCAGATGTTGCAAATGTTCTCCCTTAGTTGAACTGTAAATAAGAATATCATCAAAGTAAACCACTACACACTTGCCTAAGTAAGGCCTTAGGACCTCTGTCATCAACCTCATGAAGGTGCTAGGGGCATTAGACAACCCAAAAGGCATCACCAGCCATTCATAGAGCCCATGTTTAGTCTTGAAAGCTGTCTTCCATTCATCCCCTGCTCTTATCCTCACTTGGTGGTAGCCCTGCCTCAGATCAATCTTAGTGAACACTTGAGCCCCACTTAGCTCATCCAGAATATCATTAAGTCTAGGTATGGGAAACCTATACTTGATGGTAATGTTGTTGATGGCCCTACTATCAATACACATACGCCAAGTCCCATCCTTCTTTGGCACAAGCAAGGCTGGTACAGCACAAGGACTGAGGGACTCTCTGACATAGCCCTTGTTGAGTAGTTCACCTACTTGAAGTTGGAGCTCTTGTGTAGCCTTAGGGTCACTCCTGTAGGCTGGCTTGTTGGGTAAGATAGCTCCAGGCACTAGGTCAATGTGGTGCTCTATCCCTCTAAGTGGTGGCAGTCCACTAGGAAGCTCAGTAGGGAAGACATCACCATAACTTTCTAGGATAGATTTGACCTCTTCAGGGATATCAATGATACTCATCCCAGTCTCCTTGACTAGCAATATGTACACAGGTTGTAGCTCACTTAGCTCTTGTGCTATTTCTGATTCACTTATCAACATGACTTCTTTGGAAGCCTCACTCATGGGGTTTGGGTTGATCTTTAAAGCAGGTGGTAAAGGTGCTAGGGTGATCTTCTTCTTCCCATACTTGAAGGTGTAAGTGTTGTCTCTCCCATGGTGTATGGCATCCCTATCAAACTCCCATGGTCTCCCAAGCAGAAGGTGACATGCATCCATAGGTAGAACATCACAAAGACTCTCATCCACATACCCTTTACCAATTGAGAAAGGTATAACACATTGTTTATCCACCTTGATCTCAGCCCCTTTGTTTAGCCATCTGAGTTTGTAAGGTAGGGGGTGGTCTTTGGTGGGTAGAGCTAGCTTGTCTATCAGTGTTTTGGAGGCCACATTAGTGCAGCTTCCCCCATCAATAATGAGGTTACATACTCTACCCTTGATGGTACATCTGGTCCTAAAGATCTGGTGTCTTTGGTCCTCTTCCAAAGGTTGTGGTTGAGTATGCATTACCCTCCATGTTACCAAACTTAACCCTGCATCAGGCTCTATCAACTCCTCACTAGCCTCTACCTCAGGCTCTTCCATCTCTTCATCACAGACCAACACTTCATCATCTCCCCAATGGATTACTTCTAGGGTACTCAGAGCCCTTTTAGATGGACATTCTCTAGCAAAATGTCCATACCCTTGACATTGAAAGCACTTTTTGAGAGGGGTAGTCTTCCTTTGGCCTGCCTCAACAGCCTTGCCTTTATCAAGGTTGAAAGGAGTCTTAACAGGAACCACAGGTTCTCCTATCTTAACTCCTACAAAAGGTTTGAAGGTGGGGGTTCTGGAAGGTGTCTTAGAAACACTGGCCTTTCCTTTTCCCAATTTTTCTACCCTTAAAGACAGGTTGACAGCTTCCTCAAAGGAGTATATGTTTTGTAACCTGACTTTGCTAGCTATCCTTTCATCCAACCCCTCTAAGAACCTTGCTATCTTTTGTTCAGATTTCTCAACAACCTCACATTGCAAAGTGAGTTGTTCAAAGTCTCTTAGGTAGGACTCTAAAGGTCTTTGGTCTTGCTTTAGGTGAGTAAGCTTAATGAACATGTCTTGAGTGTAGTCCCTAGAGACAAACTTAGCTCTCATTTTCTTTTTCAGTTTGAGCCATGACTTTACAGGTTCTTTCCCTTCTCTAACCCTCAAGGTTTTCATGTTTTCATACCAAAGTGAGGCATAGCCTTTTAGTTTCATGATAGCAACCTTAAAAGCCTTTCTATCAGTGTATCCTTTAAACTCAAAGACTCTTTCTACAGACCTTAGCCAATCTAAGAAATCATCAGGGTTCAAGCTACCTAGAAAGTCAGGAATCTCTACCTTGATATCTTTGTCTTGGTGTCTGAGAAGATTGTGATCTGAGCCATCTGAATCTGACATTTCAAACTGATCTACAGGTTGTCTCCTCCTTACTCCACCTTGTGGGAAAGGTGCTCCTCTTCCTCGACCTCTGCCTCCCCTTGTATCATTGTTCTGTTGGCCCTCAAGGAGTTCATTGACAGATCTAGAGACCTCCATTACAGTTCTGACAAGATCTTGAACTGTGTTTTCAATACCTGTGATTCTCTCTTCACTCATGGTTGTATTTTGTGTTTTTAATGTAGTTAGGTAGATGAACTCACAAACCAAAGCTCTGATAACCAATTTGCACTGAAACTATTCAGAAAAGACAACTAAACAATGACAAATTGAGCTAAGATTAAGACACTTGCAAGTACTCTGTTTCTGTTTGAATTGATTGTTAAAGAACAAGGATAGGACCTTAACCAAAGCACAAAGCCAATGGTTGAGGGTTGAACCTTGATCCCAGCACACAGCTAAGGACCCAAGCTCACTTCCAAGCACAAAGCAAAGGAAGTTGTCTCAAGCACACAGCCAAGAGATGCAACAGAAACAAGGTTTCAGTTTTATGTTTTACTTCAAATCTGATTTGCATTTCATTAGGTAAAGGCCTTATATAGGCAACAAGGATACAACTCAGACGTTAGGAGATATCTAGGGCCACAAAGGCTTACAACATGAAACAAAATAACAGCTACAAACTTGCAGGAAAACTGACATAAAGTAGATAAAGCAGAAAAGTAATTCTAATAGGACAATCTGCCTTAATGGGTTTGTTGGGGTTGAAACTGGTGGAGGGGTGGACTTCTGAGCTTGATTCTTGAGCTCAACTGAAGTGGGATGGATGCCAAAGGTCCTTCTAAAAGGCCCTCGAGTTTGTTTGATCATAAAAGGAAAGTTTGATAGTGACATGTTAACTACTGCAAAAAGGCTGAAATCTGGACAGTCTGAAGTTGTCCCTAAGCTAACTCTTTGTGTGTTTGTTTCTGGGGAGGGAAGTCCTGGGGAAAGTTGTAGAGGACCTTCCCAAGACATAGGTTTGAGGGTTGGTTAGGCTTGTTTGATTGTGTGGGGCCCCATGGACCTTGTTTAGAAAGGCTGTGATAGGCTGTTTTTGGCTGGGGGCTGTTTTTGTTGTGTTGGGTTTGTTGGGCTGTTGGCTGAGCTTTGTTGTGGCCTAGTCCTTGGGAAGTGGATGGCTAGGCTTTGTTCTGGTTGTGGTGGTGTTGTCTTAGCAGGCTTGAAGTGGTTGTGGCTTGGACTGAATAGAACATTGTCATAGCTGGTCATGGTGTTGTCTGAATGTAGGTTGTTGTTTTGATGTTGAGTCTTGTCTTGAGTTTGTGTCTTGTCTTGAGCTCGTGTCATGGCTCGTGTCTTGGCTTGGTCACATACTCCCGTTGCAGTAACTCCTTGTGTTAACAATGAATCTTCCTTGCTTCATTACCCATTGTTGCATTGTAACTCCTTGTGTTAACAATGAATCTTCCTTGCTTCATTACCCATTGTTCACATTGTAACTCCTTGTGTTAACAATGATTCTTCCTTGCTTCATTACCCATTGTTTGCATTGTAACTCCTTGTTTGAACAATGAGTCTTCCTTTCTTCATTACCCGTTGTTTGCATTGTAACCCTTGTGTAAACAATGAGTCTTCTTTGCTTCATTACCCATTGTTTGCATTGTAACTCCTCGTGTGAACAATAAGTCTTCCTTGCTTTATTACCCATTTTTATATTGTAACTCCCTTTGTGAGCAATGAGTCTTCCTTGCTTCATTACCCATTGTTTGCATTGTAACTTGCTGTATGAACAATGAGTCTTTCTTGCTTCATTACTCATTCTTTGCATTTTAACTCCTTGTGTAAACAATGAGTCTTCTTTGCTCCATTACCCATTGTTTGCATTGTAACTCCTTGTGTGAACAATAAGTCTTCCTTGCTTCATTACCCATTGTTATATTTTAACTCCTTGTGTGAGCAACGAGTCTTCCTTGCTTCATTACCCATTGTTTGCATTGTAACTTGCTGTGTGAACAATGAGTCTTCCTTGCTTCATTACTCATTCTTTGCATTTTTACTCCTTGTGTGAACAATGAGTCTTCCTTGCTTCATTCCGCATTGTTGCATTGTAACTCCTTGTGTGAACAATGAGTCTTATTTGCTTCATTACCCATTGTTACATTGTAACTCGTTGTGTGAACAATGAGTCTTCCTTGCTTCATTACCCATTGTTTGCATTGTAACTCCTTGTGTGAACAATGAGTCTTCTTTGCTTCATTACCCATTGTTTGCTTTGTAACTCCTTGGGTGAACAATGAGGCTTCCTTGCTTCATTGCCCATTGTTACATTGTAACTTATTGTGTGAACAATGAGTCTTCCTTGCTTCATTACCCATTGTTGCATTGTAACTCCTTGTGTGAACAATGAGTCTTCCTTGCTTCAGTACCCATTGTTTGCATTGTACATCATTGTGTGAACAATGAGTCTTCCTTCCTTTATTACCCATTGTTTACATTGTAAGTCCTTGTGTGAGTCTTCCTTCATTACCCATTGTTTGCATTGTAACTCCTTGTTTGAACAATGAGTCTTCCTTTCTTCATTAACCGTTGTTTGCATTGTAACTCCTTGTGTGAACAATGAGTCTTCTTTGCTTCATTACCAATTGTTTGCATTGTAACTCCTTGTGTGAACAATGACTCTTCCTTGCTTTATTACCCATTGTTATATTGTAACTCTTTGTGTGAGCAATGAGTCTTCCTTGCTTCATTACCCATTGTTTGCATTATAACTTGCTGTGTGAACAATGAGTCTTTCTTGCTTCATTATTCATTCTTTGCATTGTAACTCCTTGTGTGAACAATGAGTCTTATTTGCTCCATTACCCATTGTTTGCATTGTAACTCGTTGTGTGAACAATGAGTCTTCCTTGCTTCATTACCCATTGTTCACATTGTAACTCCTTGTGTTAACAATGATTCTTCCTTGCTTCATTGCCCATTGTTACATTGTAACTTCTTGTGTGAACAATGAGTCTTCCTTGCTTCATTACCCATTGTTGCATTGTAACTCCTTGTGTGAACAATGAGTCTTCCTTGCTTCAGTACCCATTGTTTGCATTGTAACTCATTGTGTTAACAATGAATCTTGCTTGCTTCATTATCCATTGTTTGCATTGTCACTTCTTGTTTAAACAATGAGTCTTCCTTGCTTCATTACCCGTTATTTGCATTGTAACTCCTTGTGTTAACAATGAATCTTCCTTGCTTCATTACCCATTGTTTGCATTGTAACTCCTTGTGTTAACAATGAATCTTCCTTGCTTCATTACCCATTGTTTGCTTTGTAACTCCTTGGGTGAACAATGAGGCTTCCTTGCTTCTTTTCCCATTGTTAGATTGTAACTCGTTGTGTGAACAATGAGTCTTCCTTGCTTCATTACCCATTGTTCACATTGTAACTCCTTGTGTTAACAATGATTCTTCCTTGCTTCATTGCCCATTGTTACATTGTAACTTCTTGTGTGAACAATGAGTCTTCCTTGCTTCATTACCCATTGTTGCCTTGTAACTCCTGTGTGAACAATGAGTCTTCCTTGCTTCATGTACCCCTTGTTTGCATTTTAACTCATTGGTGTGAACAATGAAGTCTTCCTTCCTTATTTACCCCTTGTTTACATTGTTTTTTAAGTCCTTTGTGTGAAAGTCTTCCTTCATTACCCCTTGTTTGCATTTGTAACTCCTTGGTTGAACTGAGTCTTCCTTTCTTCATTACCCGTTGTTTGCATTGTAACTCCTTGTGTGAACAATGATTCTTCTTTGCTTCATTACCAATTGTTTGCATTGTAACTCCTTGTGTGAACAATGACTCTTCCTTGCTTTATTACCCATTGTTATATTGTAACTCCTTGTGTGAGCAATGAGTCTTCCTTGCTTCATTTCCCATTGTTTGCATTATAACTTGCTGTGTGAACAATGAGTCTTTCTTGCTTCATTATTCATTCTTTGCATTGTAACTCCTGGGTTAACAATGAGTCTTCCTTGCTTCATTACCCATTGTTCACATTGTAACTCCTTGTGTTAACAATGATTCTTCCTTGCTTCATTGCCCATTGTTACATTGTAACTTCTTGTGTGAACAATGAGTCTTCCTTGCTTCATTACCCATTGTTGCATTGTAACTCCTTGTGTGAACAATGAGTCTTCCTTGCTTCAGTACCCATTGTTGCATTGTAACTCCTTGTGTTAACAATGAATCTTGCTTGCTTCATTACCCATTGTTTGCATTGTCACTTCTTGTTTAAACAATGAGTCTTCCTTGCTTCATTACCCGTTATTTGCATTGTAACTCCTTGTGTTAACAATGAATCTTCCTTGCTTCATTACCCATTGTTTGCATTGTAACTCCTTGTGTTAACAATGAATCTTCCTTGCTTCATTACCCATTGTTTGCTTTGTAACTCCTTGGGTGAACAATGAGGCTTCCTTGCTTTATTCCCCATTGTTATATTGTAACTCCTTGTGTGAACAAGGAGTCTTCCTTGCTTCATTCCCCATTTTCACATTGTAACTCCTTGTGTTAACAATGATTCTTCCTTCCTTCATTGCCCATTGTTACATTGTAACTTCTTGTGTGAACAATGAGTCTTCCTTGCTTCATTACCCATTGTTGCATTGTAACTCCTTGTGTGAACAATGAGTCTTCCTTGCTTCAGTACCCATTGTTTGCATTGTAACTCATTGTGTGAACAATGAGTCTTCCTTCCATTATTACCCATTGTTTACATTGTAAGTCCTTGTGTGAGTCTTCCTTCATTACCCATTGTTTGCATTGTAACTCCTTGTTTGAACAATGAGTCTTCCTTTCTTCATTACCCGTTGTTTGCATTGTAACTCCGTGTGTGAACAATGAGTCTTCTTTGCTTCATTACTCATTGTTTGTATTGTAACTTCTTGTGTGAACAATGACTCTTCCTTGCTTTATTACCCATTGTTATATTGTTACTCCTTGTGTGAGCAATGAGTCTTCCTTGCTTCATTACCCATTGTTTGCATTATAACTTGCTGTGTGAACAATGAGTCTTTCTTGCTTCATTATTCATTCTTTGCATTGTAACTCCTTGTGTGAACAATGAGTCTTCTTTGCTCCATTACCCATTGTTTGCATTGTAACTCCTTGGGTTAACAATGAGTCTTCCTTGCTTCATTACCCATTGTTATATTGTAACTCCTTGTGTGAGCAACAAGTCTTCCTTGCTTCATTACCCATTGTTGCATTGGAACTCCTTGTGTGAACAATGAGTCTTCCTTGCTTCATTACCCATTGTTTGCATTGTAACTCATTGAGTGAACAATGAGTCTTCCTTCCTTTATTACCCATTGTTTACATTGTAAGTCCTTGTGTGATTCTTCCTTCATTACCCGTTGTTTGCATTGTAATTCCTTGTTTGAACAATGAGTCTTCCTTTCTTCATTACCCGTTGTTTGCATTGTAACTCCTTTTGTTAACAATGACTCTTCCTTGCTTAATTGCCCATTGTTACATTGTAACTTCTTGTGTGAACAATGAGTCTTCCTTGCTTCATTACCCGTTGTTTGCATTGTAAGTCCTTGTGTGAACAATGAGTCTTCTTTGCTTCATTACCCATTGTTTGCATTGTAACTCCTTGTGTGAACAATGACTTTTCCTTGCTTTATTACCCATTGTTATATTGTAACTCCTTGTGTGAGCAATGAGTCTTCCTTGCTTCATTACCCATTGTTTGCATTATAACTTGCTGTGCGAACAATGAGTCTTTCTTGCTTCATTACTCATTCTTTGCATTGTAACTCCTTGTATGAACAATGAGTCTTTTTTGCTCCATTAGCCATTGTTTGCATTGTAACTCCTTGGGTTAACAATGAGTCTTCTTTGCTTCATTACCCATTGTTATATTGTAACTCCTTGTGTGAGCAACAAGTCTTCCTTGCTTCATTACCCATTGTTGCATTGTAACTCCTTGTGTGAACAATGAGTCTTCCTTGCTTCATTATTCATTGTTTGCATTGTAACTCATTGTGTGAACAATGAGTCTTCCTTCCTTTATTACCCATTGTTTACATTGTAAGTCCTTGTGTGAGTCTTCCTTCATTACCCGTTGTTTGCATTGTAACTCCTTGTTTGAACAATGAGTCTTCCTTTCTTCATTACCCGTTGTTTGCATTGTAACTCCTTTTGTTAACAATGACTCTTCCTTGCTTCATTGCCCATTGTTACATTGTAACTTCTTGTGTGAACAATGAGTCTTCCTTGCTTCATTATCCATTGTTATATTGTAACTCCTTGTGTGAGCAACGAGTCTTCCTTGCTTCATTACCCATTGTTGCATTGTAACTCCTTGTGTTAACAATGAATCTTCCTTGCTTCATTACCCATTGTTGCATTGTAACTCCTTGTGTTAACAATGAATCTTCCTTGCTTCATTACCCATTGTTCACATTGTAACTCCTTGTGTTAACAATGATTCTTCCTTGCTTTATTACCCATTGTTTGCATTGTAACTCCTTGTTTGAACAATGAGTCTTCCTTTCTTCATTATCCGTTGTTTGCATTGTAACTCCTTGTGTAAACAATGAGTCTTCTTTGCTTCATTACCCATTGTTTGCATTGTAACTCCTCGTGTGAACAATGAGTCTTCCTTCCTTTATTACCCTTTTTTATATTGTAACTCCCTTTGTGAGCAATGAGTATTCCTTGCTTCATTACCCATTGTTTGCATTGTAACTTGTTGTATGAACAATGAGTCTTTCTTGCTTCATTACTCATTCTTTGCATTTTAACTCCTTGTGTAAACAATGAGTCTTCTTTGCTCCATTACCCATTGTTTGCATTGTAACTCCTTGTGTGAACAATAAGTCTTCCTTGCTTCATTACCCATTGTTATATTTTAACTCCTTGTGTGAGCAACGAGTCTTCCTTGCTTCATTACCCATTGTTTGCATTGTAACTTGCTGTGTGAACAATGAGTCTTCCTTGCTTCATTACTCATTCTTTGCATTTTAACTCTTTGTGTGAACAATGAGTCTTCCTTGCTTCATTCCACATTGTTGCATTGTAACTCCTTGTGTGAACAATGAGTCTTCCTTGCTTCATTACCCATTGTTACATTGTAACTCGTTGTGTGAACAATGAGTCTTCCATGCTTCATTACCCATTGTTTGCATTGTAACTCCTTGTGTGAACAATGAGTCTTCTTTGCTTCATTACCCATTGTTTGCTTTGTAACTCCTTGGGTGAACAATGAGGCTTCCTTGCTTCATTGCCCATTGTTACATTGTAACTTCTTGTGTGAACAATGAGTCTTCCTTGCTTCATTACCCATTGTTGCATTGTAACACCTTGTGTGAACAATGAGTCTTCCTTGCTTCAGTACCCATTGTTTGCATTGTAACTCAATGTGTGAACAATGAGTCTTCCTTCCTTTATTACCCATTGTTTACATTGTAAGTCCTTGTGTGAGTCTTCCTTCATTACCCATTGTTTGCATTGTAACTCCTTGTGTGAACAATGAGTCTTCCTTGCTTCATTACCCATTGTTACATTGTAACTGGTTGTGTGAACAATGAGTCTTCCTTGCTTCATTACCCATTGTTTGCATTTTAACTCCTTGTGTGAACAATGA
>JAIUZE010020257.1:0-10011 GCA_022085475.1 Heliosperma pusillum
TTTTTAATAATTATAATTATTTTAAAGAGATTCGTGTAATTTTTGTACGGGTTAAAAATTTGTATAATAATATAACATGAGAAAATATTTAATTTGTAACACACAAGAGTGATATGTTGGGACAACATATGGCTAGAATAATCCCAATAACTAGGCTCAGCGTAATAGTTTATACCCAATCCTATTCTACATAACATTCCTTATTCATGTGTGACATAAAAATTAAGGATTTTAATTAAATAAGGTAAAATATTGTAATTAGTTGAGGTGATTGGAGAGAGAGAAGGTATTGTGGGTTATTATTGTGGGGTGAGATGATGAAAATAAGTATTATTGTATGGTGAGTTGACTAAAATAAAATAAAGTATGAGTGTTGTGAGGTATTGCTGTGAGTGAGGTTATTTACTAAATAAGGAAAGGGGGAAGTTATTGTAAATAGATGAAAAAAAAAGAGAAGATTATTTAGAATAGGAGAGAGTAATGTAGAATGTATTAGGTGGAAAAATTTTAGATTTTGCTGTAACTTTAGGAATATAGAATTTATTGAAGTATATACTATGACGTCAATTTTCATCTTTCATTGAGTAAGTTATTCGGTTTTTTAAGTGTGTCGTTGTATATGAAAATCTTTTCTTAAATATGATTTAAATGAGTTGATACTTACGTTTTTTTACATGATATATTCTTCTAATTTTCTTTTAAATAGGCTTTTAATATGCACCTTTAACACATGTGTTAGAAGAAAAAATGATACTTCTTTTAAAATATATCTGGTATATCTAACCCGTTGTTACATTGGAACGAGTATAGAATTAGACCTATCAAACGGGTCGGGCATGTCAGTCACCGGTCAAGTCAAACTAGTGATCTGGTTAAATACGGGTCTGGTCATACGGTCTTAGGTTGGGTTAGGGCCAGAGTACGAGATGGAAAACTTTTATGACGTCTTTAATTTTATCATTTGTTAGTAAAAAAATAGCTTTTAATATAAAATCATATTTAATATTAATAATATGATTATTTTCGTTATTTACTTATATTTTATTGAAATACAATTGTTTTAATAACTATTTTATTATTTAATGATATAAAAGTCATATAACAAATTATTTTTTAATTTAAAATATCGAAATAATTAATCTTTTATTCAATTTTCAAATATAATATAAAAATTTTAATATTTTAATATTATTCTTGATTTATCTTCTACCCATCGGGTCGAACTGGTCGGGTCGGATTTCGATCCTAAAATAACGGATCGTTGCGAGTTCGGGTTATGTCGGATCGTGGGTCAATATTTACAGGTTTTTAATCATGTAAAATCGAATCGGAGCGGGTCATACTTTGACAAGTGTATATACATCAATACGAAGTTGGTGACAATATCATACCCAACTTCAAAACTTGGATAAAATTGAACGGACTATTCAATTCCATCCACACCAAGTCTCACTTGTGACAGGACGATCCGACGCAAGCTTAAGACGGGTCAAGTTTCCCTCAGAAAGAGCAAATGTGGGACTTCATTTGCTCTCAATTGCTCTTTTTGAGGGGGGCTTGAGCCGTCTTAAACTTGCGAGGGATCGCTCCGTCACAGACGAGAATTTGTGTTCCATTGAACAGTTGAAGACACCGTGCAACTAGACCTGGACATTGGGCCGGCTAGCATGGGTTGAGCCGAGCTGGGTGCGGGCCGGGCTAGGGAGGGGGGAGCCCGAGCCCACACTTCAGGCGGGTCGGACTCGACATTAGTTGGCCCTAAACCGACCCGGGGGAGGTGGGTGAACTAGGCGGGCTAATCAGGCTTCAGGATTTCTGTTTTTTTTTAATTTAAAAATAAAATAAAATTAATTGACTTTAATTTTTAAAGACGTATAGTGTAGCGGTTTAATAGTTGTTTTGGTTATAGTTTATTTAGTGATTAATAAAAGGGGAAAAAAAGAAAAAAATATAAGAAGGGCTTGATCGAAATTAATGTAACTTTTTTAAAACGATATCAAATATTTATGTTTAATCGATATCGTTTTTCAAATTACGCTAAGATGTCTACGTATATCGAAAGAATCAACGTCCGCGTAGTTCTTTACTTACCTTACTTACCTCACTTAGCTTTTGATATGTCTAGTTTTTATATGATTTTACTCCCTAATTTAGCTCGATTTTACATGATTATTATACTTTTCTTAGTACATTTGTGAGCTAATTACGTGTTCGAGGTGCATTGCTCGTCTTTGCTATGTTTTGTAGGAATCTAAGCATTTAGAGGCTTTTTCGTAGCACATTAGCAAGTACATTAGAGGTTGACTTGGTGTTGAATTGGGAAAAGTGCCACTTCATGGTCAATGAAGGGGTGGTACTTGGTCATATTGTCTCGGAAAGAGGAATTGAAGTGGATCGTGCTAAGGTCCAAGTTGTTGAACAACTACCCCCACCGGTAAATGTCAAGGGAGTAAGGAGTTTCTTAGGCCATGCGGGTTTCTACCGCCGTTTTATTAAAGATTTTTCTAAGATTGCCAAACCCCTTACGGAGCTTCTTTTGAAAGAGTCTTTTACTAGGATTAAGAAGGCTTTGATTTCCGCACCTATCATCCAGTCACCGGATTGGAAATTACCATTTTAGCTCATGTGTGATGCTAGTGACTATGCGGTAGGTGCGGTGCTAGGACAAAGAGAGGACAAGGTTCTCCATGCTATCTACTATGCTAGCAAAACCTTGGATGCGACTCAAATCAACTATGCCACCACGGAGAAAGAGCTACATGCCATTGTCTATGCCTTAGACAAATTTCTCTCTTACTTGAATGGTTCCAAAGTCATTGTTCATACCGATCATGCCGCTCTAAAGCATCTCCCAGCCAAACAAGAAGCTAAGCCGAGGTTGATATGATGGATCTTGCTCTTGCAAGAATTTGATCTTGAGATTAAAGACAAGAAGGGGGCTGAAAATGTTGTTGCCGATCACTTATCCCGCTTGAGGTTTGATGATGGAGGTGTTGATATACCTATTGATGATTCCTTCGCCGATGATGCTCTAATGATGTTGGAAGCCAATACTCCTTGGTATGCCGACATAGCCAACTTTCTAGTTGGAAAAGAATTGCCACCTAGCCTTTCATATCAACAAATGAAGAAGTTCTTACATGATGCCAAGTTCTTTATATGGGATGATCCTTATCTGTTCAAACATTGCTCCGATGGGATTTTTCGGAGATGTATCCCACATTGGGATGTGAAAGGGGTGCTAGAAGGATGTCATTCTTCTCCTTATGGTGGTCACCATGGACCATCCAAGACCGTTGCAAAGGTGTTGCAATCCGGTTTCTATTGGCCAACTATGTCCCAAGATGCCAAAGCTTTCGTTACGGCTTGCGATGCTTGCCAACGAACGGGTTCTATATCGAGGAGGCATGAGATGCCTTTAAATGGTATCTTGGAAGTGAAGGTATTCGATGTTTGGGGGATTGATTATCAAGGACCGTATCCTTCCTCAAAAGGGAATCGATATATTTTGGTTGCCGTTGATTATGTCTCTAAATGGGTCGAGGCACTAGCTACTCCAACAAACGATGCTCGTGACGTGGTTAACTTATTCAAGAAGATCATATTTCTGAGGTTTGGGGTCCCAAGAGCAGTCATTAGTGACCGTGGTACTCACTTTGGTGAGAAACAACTTGATACCTTATTGGAGAAATATGGGGTCTATCATAGAAGAGGCTTGGTTTACCATCCACAAACTAGTGGCCAAGTGGAGGTTTCTAACCGTGAGCTCAAGTCCATACTTGAGAAAGTTGTTGCCAAGTCGCGAAAGGATTGGAGCATGAAGCTTGATGATACCTTGTGGGCCTACCGTACCGCATATAAGACACCTATTGGTACTTCACCGTATAGGTTGGTCTATGGAAAGGCGTGCCATCTCCCCGTTGAGATGGAACATAAAGCTTATTGGGCAATCAAGGAGCTCAACATGCATGCCAAGTTGAGTGGGGAAAAGCGGATGTTACAATTGAATGCACTTGATGAGTTCCGTTTACAAGCTTTTGAGAGCTCTCGTCTTTACAAGGAGAAAACAAAGAGATGGCATGATAAGAGGATTTTGAAGAAGGAGTTTCAAATTGGTGATAAGGTGTTACTTTTTAATTCCCGCCTCAACCTATTTCTAGAAAAATTACGATTACGGTGGTCCGGTACATATACCGTCACAAATGTCAACAATTTTGGTTTCGTTGAAGTGATAACCACTAATGGCGAAAAATTCAAAGTCAATGGCCATCGTTTGAAGGCCTACCATGAGAATGTGATCGTTGGGATACTAGAGGGAGTTAGCATGGAAGCTTGAACCGACTCGAACTTCATACGTCGTGCGGGACGTTAAACCAGCGCTTCTTGGGAGGCAACTCAAGCTATTTGCTTTCATTTTATTTTCTTTATTTTTCTTATTTTCCGTAATTTCTCGTTTTTTTAGACTTAACTAGGCTTGACGATGTTTATTTTTGGTGATTTTTAGGTGAAAAAGGACGAAGAGAGGAGTCGATGAGGAAATTCACGCATCCCCAAGCACGGAAACCTGTTCGGGGAAACTAATATTGCAAAACACGAAAATAATCAGGGACTTACAGAAGGTCAACCCCGATCGGGGTTCCCAGGCCCCGATCGGGGTTTCAATTCCCAAGTCATCTGTATTTTCTTCTGTTTCTTACGAAAATATAATTTCAGCATTCCTCATTTTCAAACCCGACGGTACTTCCTCACTCTTTCTTCTTCATTTTTTTTCACTTAAACTCCAAGGAAACATCCTTTCCTTCATTTCTTTGCACTTTAGTTTTATTTTTCCCACTCCCCATTAAATATTAACCTCTTGTCGGTTAGCTTGGGTGATTTACATGTTGGCACATTGAGGACAATGTTGTGTTTAGCTTGGGGGAGGATTGCATTTGTATTTTAGTTAGTAGCTGCATTTAGTTAGGAAATTTATGAAACTTTAAAAATTTTGTGCTAAATTTGTGCTAAAATTTTTGCATTTAGTTAGGAAATTTGCTTGCCTACTTTGGTCATGGTTTTCATAGTTGTACCCATTTGTATGTCCCAATCTTAGCTTAATAGCTAATGATTCTCTATTATTTGACGGGATAACTGCATTCATGGGGATGTCTTGACATAGTAGGTGGAAGATGGAAATTGAACCTAATAAGCTTGATCTTGACTTTTGGTAAGCCACAAATTGGTAAGGTAGAGCCTCTTTAGACCGATACATCCATATCCGGTCTCTCTTATGTGAGTGTAGGTCTTCTTATGGTTTGTGCTACATCAAATACGCACAAGTATGTTTTTGATTTCATTTTTTCATAAGCATGCATTCATTTGTTAGCATTTTGGAGCCATTCACATGATTAAATTTGCCTCTTTGAACCCGTTCACAAAAATCTATCCTTAGCTACATACAAAAATTGCCTACCTTGTTGACCTAGTAGCTTTGATTAATTGTGTTTGGGTGCTCATTTAGGATTTGTTGTATTTTGAAATATCATGGTGAGCTTAGTCTTAATGGTTTGTCATGAAAAAAATGATGGAAATAAAATAAAAAGAAAAAGAAAATATGAGAAAAGAAAAAGAAAAAAAAAAAAAAGAAGGATATGAAAAAAAAAAAAGAGAAGCATATCTTGTATGTTGAAAAAAAAAAAGAAGATGATTTAAGAAACTCTCATGTTTTATTCATATATTTTGGAGAGTTTTCTTGAGAATTGCCTTGGAAATTTTGGGATAGTTTTGGGATTGAGCATCCTTACATATGGTTGTTGCTAGCTTGACTTAGCTCCACATACCATAAATCATTTGTTCCCCTTTCTTACCCATTTCTTATTAACCTTCTTCTTACCTATGGCTTCCTTTTCATGCTTGCATTTGAATGTTTTTGGCTTGTAGTTTTTAAATTCTTACCATATTAGATTGCGGACACACTCTCATGAGTCAAGTATAGGTGAGTGCTACTCATAAAAATCCTTTCACACTTAAACGAGTTTGAGTGAATCGTGAGAGTCCATAAGTCAAAAGATCATGCAAGAGCCGAAAAATTCATTTGAAGTCTTTCATTCTACGCCGCCATGTAATTCTCATCCATGTTTATTGCATTATCCTTATGCCCATGTTGTTTCGGGATTCGAGTCATTATGCTTGATAGTTTAAAATTGGATATTGCAATTGTGGGGACTTGGTTGTTTTTCTCTCTTGTCTTAGTCTTATGTGCTTGCTTGAGGACAAGCAAGGGTTTAGGCTTGAGGGTGTTTGATATGTCTAGTTTTTAATATGATTTTACTCCCTAATTTAGCTCGATTTTACATGATTATTATACTTTGTTTAGTACATTTGTGAGCAATTACGTGTTCGAGGTGCATTACTCGTCTTTGCTATGTTTTGTAGGAATCTAAGCATTTAGAGGCTTTTTCGTAGCACATTATCAAACACCAAAGTCCACCAAGCTAATGGAAGCAAGATGGACCATGGAGGGATCGTATGAAGAATGACAAGCCCAAGCATGAAGATTTGTGAAATGGATTGATGAACAAATGAGAAACTAAAAATGAAGCCCAATGCAAGGAGTCCACAACTCAACATAGGGATGCTCCTTTGGATGCTCATGGGATGCCAAGACTATGCAATTAACCGGAGAATTAAGGAGTTTAAAGGCATAGCATAGGATTCCTTAAGCATTAAATTGAGCAATTAAGCAATTGTAGCCGGGTTAGTGAAACCCCGATCGGGGTTCCATTCTTCGAGCGGGGTTTGGTCTCTGTGAATGCATACGTTTCAAGTCCCTCTCCCTATATAAAGGAGAGGGACTTCGACACTTAGAGACATCCTTTTTCATATCTTTTCATCATATTTTACACTATCTTACACATATTTCTCCCTTACATTTCCCTTAGTTTAAGCACACAAGTTCCTCTTAGTTTCATATTTAGTTAAACATTTGGTTATTACTTTGTTCAAACACTTGGTTACATTTCAAAGTTGTAATTCAATCTTTCCATTCAAGCTATTTGGGTTATTTGTTCTTCATTTCTGAGTTATACTTCTCGATTGCGGTAATTCTAATTCTAGTTTTATGTTAGTATTCACTTCCGTCATTTATGTGACAACCCTCGGGAATGCGGAAATATAAAACATACAAGCATGTGAAATAATATGCGGAAATACGGTATTTTAAAAACTTTTATACATGCAAGATAGATAATACGAGGAGTGTCAAAATATTACAAACTAAGTACGAAATACAACAAAGAGACGGGGTCTTCTCAAAATGTTAGCAAAGAACAAGTGTTTAGCAAAACTAGCTAAAATCGTCTAGAGGTGAAACTTCCAGGGACAACGCCCGCTAGCTCACACCCGAACCCAAAATTGCATAAGCAAAAAGCCATCCATGCAAGCAACCTATTCATCCATGAAAAACATGAACGCCACAATCAGTAGGGAGTAACTCCAGGGTTCTCCCAGCCATATCACATTAAACGTACATAAAAGGAAATACAAAAGTAAAACATGCATATATATAGATATACATATGAAAGACAATAAGGATAGATAGGCCAATCGATATATAATGATAAGAGTATAAGAAGTACAAGTCCGAATCCATCATGTTATACTAAGACTCGGGGAAGACACTCTTAGGCAACCGAATACGCTCACTAGGGCTTACATCTCACCGTTAGCGGTATAAGTTTGATAAGATTGAGACTCGACAAACAAACCATGCCAAGTCATGCGATGACCACAATAAATCCATCATATGATCATCCATTCAAACATACCAATACATAGACGATGCCCAATCATGCAATGACCATGAATAATAAGTCATGAAATCACGCATTCAAGAACGACGACACAAAGACGACATCTCTCACGGTAAATGAAACGCACTAGCACCGTGTAAATGGCAAGTATGATTAACAGGCATCCACGAGATAAACATTTCCCTGAACGCATACACGATCACATTTCGTATATGTGGACTAATTTCCTCCGGTAGGACGACGATATAAATACCCGGTCCTAGTCTAAATCTGGCCAGAATCCCAGAATCGCATTTTCCAGTTCGACATGCGATAAACGTTTCGCATCCAAGACTCGGTCAATCATATGACGCCGAGTACCCCAAATTCGGTAGCAAAAATTCACGAAAGAGGCGGAAAAGAGCTCAAGCCTCATAACAAGCGGTACGCTACATGCAAATAACACCACCTCGCAAGTACACAACATTTGACGGCCGGGTCGATCAACGCAAAGTGTTCAACTCCCAACAACGTCGTCGTATGCCCACTAACACATGCATTTAAGCAGTAGGATACCTCCTCGTTCCGACATTCCAGCCTTACGAACGTGAAGGTAGCCAAGGGAATGAGAGTACAAAGCACAAGACAAAATTGTGCTCAAACCGTATCATTTGTAAAAACCGACTCAAAGTGGGACATACCAAAAACCGTCACAAAACATGTGATACAAGCGAATGAAATGTCATATATTCAAAACATTAATATTATAAGTCACTACGTAAAATTATACAATAAACGAATCATGCGAACTATTATAAATTAAAAACCGTAAACAAAAATCACAAACACCTTCCAGCAGGTGTCAGCCGGTCAGGTGGACCGGCTACCGGCCACCCGGCTAAGGCCAACCATCATACAAAAACCCAACATGAAATAACAGAGTGTCCCAGCCGGTCAGGTGGACCGGCTGTCGGTCACCCGGCTGGGACCAAAGGGTCATTTGAAAAACAAAGGGGAAAGAGGGGTGTCTCAGCCGGTGGTCTGACCGGCTGCCGGTCGACCGGCTGCCGGTCGACCGGCTGAGACCAATGCCTTATTTCAAAATCACGTAAAAGTGTAACAATATACAGCCACTGCCCCAGCCGGTGGTCTGACCGGCTGCCGGTCGACCGGCTGGGGTCCATATGCACGAAATTCACAATTTTCAATCCATGTTCAACATTCATCAATTATCGATTATCAACATAATTCATAGATTCTCATATAAATTCTCAACAAACAATATATATCATCATCAACAATAATTACCAAACTCACTACCATATTCTAAATACGATTCCTAGCCTAGAAATCACATAAAACACGTAAATGATATCGAGTAACCCTTCACCGTTACCTTAATGCGTCTTCACTACCCGTCAAGCTCCTCTTCAATTAGAAAATAGTCTTTGTCGGGATCTTGGAGGTCACCACCTACAAATAGATCATAAAAGATGAATAAAATTCATCTTGAGAAAGACGGAAAGTTTGAAAAGCGAGAAAGACGATGATTTTAATATCAATACGAATAGAGGAAGGTAAGAGGGGAAGAATGAGACAAACTTACGCGAGTTTCGACAAGAAACGAGTGAGCTATGATGATTCTAAGATCGAAAAGATTATGGAGGCAAGGGTTTCTTTGGTTTTGCTTAAGGAAGAAGTAAGGTTGAATTTGTGTGTGTGTGAATGAGAAATAGGTTAAGGGAGTATGAGTATGTATGAGGAAAAAGTCAATAAAAGTCAAACTCGCCTTAAGACGGGATTCTCATGGAATCTCGCGGAAATTCCAAATACGAACTCGGAAATTCTAAATTCGACTCGGAATAATAAATTCTAAATTAAAACTTAAATTAACTGAAAAGTAACCGTAAAATATTTTCACTATAAAAATAGGGTACATTTCCGGGTGTTACAATCACCCCACCTTTTAAAAAGTTTCGCCCTCGAAACTTGAGGGAAAGAAAAATACCTTACTCGAATAGACTCGAATATTTACTACGCATAGAAGCTTCAGTTTCCCAAGTCTCTTCTTCGACATTAGCACTTCTCCACAAAACTTTCACTAAAGGAACTACTTTACTTCTCAACTTCCTATCCTTACGATCTAGGATGCGGATCGGCTTCTCTTCAAAGGATAAATTCGGTTCAAGCTCGGACAATTCAACTTGAAAGACATGGCTTGGAGAGACAACCATAACTTCTT
>JAIUZE010020258.1:0-21794 GCA_022085475.1 Heliosperma pusillum
TGGACTGGGCCCAACGGCCTAGTTTTGGGCTGTTTTGGCATTTTTATCGATTTTACTAAAAACCGTTTCTAATTATTTCCCGCACACTTAACATAATTAAAACCCGTCAAAACAACAACATAACAATCAAACATCGACAGCACCGAAAGACCAAAACCCGGACCCACCAAGGACCAACCCAGACCGGCCTGGACCGGGCCTGAACCGGCATGAACCGGCTGGTTTGGGTCCGGTTTACACGGCCAATCTACACGGTTCTAACAACCCCAATTCCAAATTAATTCTAACATGTTTTTAATTAACAACATCCATTTTTAACAACCAATTTAACCATCAATCATACAAAAATCATGATTATTACAAATCATAAAAATATGTCAAGAACACTAAACTTGTTATAAATTCATACAACATGATAAAAACAACTACTTATCATGTTACTACCAAAAATCCATAAATCATAATAACATGAACCAAAAACAAAAGATGAACCAAAACAAAAGAAACAAAAGCTATGTAACATTAATTCGTCGAGTAACTCGGAATCGTTACCTAGCTAGCAAAATCAAGTAGCACCAAAATAAGAAGTAAAGAAACCCGTCTACTAATCTTCACCCAAAATATACGAGTCACCAAACTCGTCTTCAAAATCTTCCCCTTATAAGAAATAACAAGAAAAACATTATTAGAATTTAAAACTTGATTTTCCATAATTAAAGTGTTGAAAACGATTTTGACGGAATTGAAATTAAACCGTACTTGAAGATGGAGAGCGAAGAGGAGATTCTAGAAATATAAGTTAGGACGGATTTAGATAAGAAATGAAGGTTTTATGAGGATTTTGCTCAAGAACGACGAAGACCGGATGAAGAACACGAAGAACGCTCAAGAACGATTAAAGAAAGTGATATTTTGATCTTAAATTGATTTATTGTAAAATGAAAAGTTGTTAGTGAGTAAATGTGGTGTGTGGGTGCCGTGTAATTATAGGGAAAATAAAGAGTCGGGTTTTGAAATTGTTGTTACGTAATTGACTCAGGTTTAATAATTATTTTAAGGTAATCGATTAAATATAATTCGATATTAAGTTAATTACACTAAATATCTAGATATTATGATATTGTAATCAAAAGTAATGAAAATATCAAGGCCTAAGAGAGGACCAAGGAGCCGTGTGGTATGGTGCTTGTCTGGTCTGATTTCGAGCGTTTTGCGTAATTTTCGTTAACTGATCGATAAAGTTAATAAATATCTAGATATTATTATTAGTTTAATCAAAACAATTAGAATATCTAATTGTGAGTGGAAAACGATGACATGGGCGTGTGACTCATGCCAAAGTCGAGTTTCGATTTTGTTTTCGGGATTTACGATGACTCGGGAATAGTTAAATGACGTTCGGTTAAAACCGTAAAAGTTATCCTTTAAATTCCGAATAAATTCAAAATAATTATATTAAATTATGATAAATCTTAATAAATCTTAATAAAAATAAATTAAAAATATTATTTTTTTAATAAAATTTCAGTCTTCAAACTTACAAGGCGAGTCGGGAAAAGTCAACGAAAGTCAAAGTCGACTTAAAAGTCGAGAAAAGTCAAAGATGACTTAAAAGTCGAGAAAAGTCAAAGATGACTTAAAAGTCAAGAAAAGTTTATGACGACTTAAAAGTCAAGAAAAGTCAATGACAACTTTAAAAAGTCAAGAAAAGTCAAAGACGACTTAAAAGTCAAGAAAAGTCAAAGATGACTAAAAACGGGATTTTCATGAAATCTCTCAGAAATTCCAAATACGAACTCGGAATTTCAAAATACGACTCGAAACAATAAATTCTATTTTAAAAACTTAAGTCTGCTGAAAAGTGTTAGTAAATATTTTTACTAGAAAAATTGGGTACTTTTCGGGTTGTTACATATTACAAAGACACGGAGGATCATATATCCTTAATATGCCCCCGCAAGTTGGACAAGCCGGAGGATCGACCAATCTTGGATAGTAGAGAGACAAAACGGGGTCGAGCGAGCGGTTTAGTTAGGATGTTAGCTAACTGATCAGTAGTGTGCACATGTTTAACACGGATGTCTTTGTTGCGAACATGTTCACGCACAAAATGGAAGGAAAGAGCAACATGTTTCATGCGATAATGAAATACCGGGTTTTCCGAGTAATAAGTGGCACCTAAATTATCACAGTAAATAACGGGAACGGTAGTGCATCTGAGATGTAATTCGGACAGCAGGGAGCGTAGCCAAATAAGTTCAGCTCTAACATCCGCAATGGCTCAAAACTCTGCCTCAGTAGATGAGCGAGCAATGGTTTTCTGTTTTCGAGTGACCCATGAGATTGGATTTCTGCCAAGGTATACAATGAATCCCGTTTTCGAGGCATAACTTTCCTTCTCACCCACCCAATCAGCGTCACAAAAGGCATGGATTGTCATAGGTGACTGGAAGAGTAATTGAAGTCCAAGATTAGAGGTGCCTTTGAGATACCGCAATAGACGTTTGAGTGTGTGCCAGTGACAGTCTTTAGGTTCGTGAAGGAACTGTGCTAGTTTTTTTACGGAGATGGAAATGTCGTGACGGGTTAGGGCAAGATTTTGAAGCGACCCAAGGATGGCTCGGTATTCGAAATGGTTATCTAGTGTAAGTCCATTCTTGCTGGTAAAGGAAGGGTACGGGTTCAGGGGGCTTGGTGTTGGTTTGCAGTCAGTTAGATTGTAGTAGTTTAATAAGTCAGTGACGTATTTGGTTTGTGTGAGGTGAAAGCCTGTTTTGTTCGGGGTGACCTCGACTCCTAGGAAGTACGACGGTGGTCCAAAATCTTTTAAGGAGAAGCGAGTATTGATGTGACTAAGAAAGCCCGTGAGATGAGCTGTACAGGATTCGATGACTATTATGTCGTCAACGTAAAGAAGGAGATAAAGTGAATGAGATGAGCGAGTGAGATAGAAAAGAGATGGATCGGATATGGAGTTGGCGAAGTCGTAGGAGAGAAGATAGGTGTGAAGCTCAGTGAACCAAGCTCGAGGGGCTTGTTTGAGTCCATAAATGGCATTGTGAAGACGGCAAACAGGAGATGGAAAAGAGGGATTGGCCAACTCAAGAGGTTGGGACATATAAATAGTGTCGGGAAGAGAACCTTGAAGGAAGGCATTGTTTACGTCAAGATGACGGAAGGACCAGCCATTTCCTAATGCGAGAGAAAGAATGAGATGAATAGTCGCGGGTTTAACGACAGGGCTATAAGTGGCGGTGTAGTCAAGACCCTGTCTTTGATGAAAACCTTTAGCTACTAGCCGGGCTTTGTATTTATCGATCGTGTTATCAGGTTTGTACTTGATGCGGAAAACCCACTTAGAACCAATTGTCTTGAAGTTGGATAGAGAGGGAACGAGAGACCAATGTTTTTTGTGAGAGCATTGTACTCATCTTCAATGGTTGCGCGCCAACTCGGATCAAGGAGAGCTTTTTTTACCGTATAGGGAAGAGTATGAGAGAAGTGAAGTGTGGCTACCGTGGCATATTTCGGGTTTGCTTTGATAATATTGTTAGTAAGACGGGTTACAATGGTGCGAACAGGTGGAGCAGCAGGGAGATCTGGGGAGGCAGGGGACTCGTAGGAGGCAGGGGAATCCGAAGTGGATGAGGTGGAGTCATTAGGACTGGACAAATTGCTGGATGGGATTTCGGAACGAGTTGTTTGATGTGAGGCAAGGGACTGAACCGTGGAGGACGGAGGTGAATTAGATACAGGAGGCGTATTTTGAGTTGGATTATTTGTTTAAAGAGTGGAGGAAGGAGTTTGTAAAACAGGGATGGAGTATTCGCACCATTGAGAAGGGAGAGGCATGGAAGAGGCTGTCGTGAGGTGTAGAGTAGGATAGGGAAATTTGTGTTCAACAAATTGAACATGACGAGAAGTATAGATACGATTTCTCGTAGGGTCGAGACAATGATAGGCACTTTAAGAGGAGGAGTAACCAACAAAGACGTATGGAATAGAGCGGGGATCAAGTTTATGCGATGTGTATGGTCGTAACCAAGGGTAACATAAGCGCCCAAAGCTTCATAATTTAATGTAATTAGGTTGAGATTTAAATAACTTGAAGTAAGGAGATTCATTATTTAGGGTGGGAGTAGCCATTCTATTTATACGATAGACATCGGTGGTAAATGCGTGTGGCTAAAATATCGTGGGTAGATGACCATTAAATAGAAGATATAGTCCAGTTTGAACAATATGTTGATGTTTACGTTCAGCATATCCGTTGTGGTCAGGGGTGTGAGGAGGAGTTGTAAGGTGATTTATGTCGTGGGTGCAGAGAGTTGATGTGAGTTTAATGTATTCGCCTCTGTTTTCGGAGTAGAGTTGAAGTATGTGGCGATTAATTTATTTTTCAACAAGAGCCTTAAATCAAAAAAGGTGTTGTGAGTGTCAGATTTACGTTTGAGAGGATATAGTCATATGTATTTTGTGAAAGGATCAGCAAAAATAACGTAATACTTAAAGGAATCATAAGACAATACTGGTGAGGTCCATTCTTTCCGAAAAAATGAGTTGCAAAGGTGAAGTAGAAACTAACGAAGAAATTGAGAATGGGCGCTTATGGCTCTTATTAATAGCACACGCGGCATATGAATCAAGCAAAGCGTCTTTAAAGGAAATATTAGCAAAAGGACTAAGAGTATGAAGAACTTTGGAAGACGGGTGACCAAGGCCATGATGCCAAAGCTTAAGAGAGGCTGTTGAACTGGAGAAGGCTTTCGGTTGCCAGAATGACTAGGGATGTCAAAGGGCGGCGTGGGTGCGGAGGATAGGTAACCCGCACCCGCATCCGCGAACTATAATGTGTACCCACACCCGCCCCAGGACCCGTGCGGGTTGAACTTTTCAAACCCGCACCCGCCCCACAGGGATCCGCTAACCCGCCAAATTACATTTCTCCTCATGAATTTTTTTTTTTAAAATACAACTCATAAAAAAAACATATTGAGCCTCGTACGACTTATACAAATAGTATCCGCAAAGTGGTATGAAATAATTTTACATTCAATTAACTAGAACATAAGCAACCAAACCAGTCTATTTTGTTAGTTTAGCCTTTATCTTTATAAAATTATCACTTTTTGTAAAAATTTACTTAGCTAGATATATATACTATAGGTGAGCCGAAGATCATTAAGGCGGGTATAAGCGGGGCGGGGCCATGCAAGGCGGGTGGTGTGGGGCGGGGTGGGTACGGGGCAGGTCTCATGTGATACCCGCACCCGCCCCATGACCCGCACGAATGTCACTTTTGATACCCGCACCCGCCCCACCACCTGTCAAATTATTACCCGCACCCGCCCTAAGTAGGGCGGCTGTGGAGCGAGACCCGCCAAGACCCGCCCCATTGACATCCCTAAGAATGACCATTCAAAGAGGCTGTTTATTTGAGTGGCTTGAAGAAGAGGCTTCCCGGTTTGAATATCCTTAACGAAAAAAGAAGAAGTTGAGAAAATTGGACCTTCATTGTTGTCAAAACAAAGCTTAGGAATAAAAACTATGTTAAGAGATATAGTAGGAACATGTAAAACGTCATTAAATTTAAGGGAAATAGTAGAGAAGGAGTAAGATAAGGAACCTATATTTTCAATAGACAATCAGAAGCCATCTACGATAATAAGATCATCGACACCATCGTACGGATTATAAAGAGAGAGGTACTTAAGGTCGTTGGTGATCTGATGCGTAGCACCGCTATCAAGAAGGTATGTGTGACGGCCTGATGGGGCAGTAGTTGTGACGGTGTGGGCTTGGGGTGGTTGGTTAGTGCGTGGCATGGGGGGGGGGGGGAATTAAATGGTAAGGAAGCAACGTTTGAAGTCACGACAAATTTCACCATAGTGCCTTGTCTTATGACACCATTGGCAGCGACCTTTGAAGTTAATGGTAGGGGAGTTTGTTTGATTAGAGTTATAGGCTAGATGAGTTGAAGGTTTAGGTAGAAGACCAAAGGTGTTGTTGGGTAGTGGAGGGCGACGGTTGGTGGCAGCATAGTGGACAGAGGCAGGGAGTGAGGGAGGTTCGGGTATATATGTAAGGTCACGGTGCAATATTTTTTTATGAAAGGCATCAAAAGAGATAAGAGTGTCACGAGCATGTTCCAAGTCGATTATGGGTTTGTATTTGACATAATCAAGTCCTTCAATTACCTGGGCGATGATGTATTTAGCGTCCATCGGCTTTCCCAAGTGAGCGAGTTCATTCGTACATGTACGAATGGCTTGCATATAGTCCGTGGCAGATTTGTCACCCTTAGCAATAGTCCGGAGTATATGACTTCAAGACGGGTTTCCATATGTGGAACGAAGGATGGTCCACATGGCATGAGAGGTTTTGTCATTGAGAAGGAGAGGAGAGATAGACGGATCGATAGTATGGCACCCTTGATGAGTCTGTCTTGAAGAACCCAAGTGTAAGACGGGTTCGACACTTCTTTCTTGTCTGCGTCAGTTCTGGTGGATGACGAACAGGGATGCGAGCCATCAATAAATTTGAGTGGTCCAAGAGTGATATGTGTGCAGGGTGAGTTTGATGCATTAATGCAAATTAAGAACGAGAAAGGGAGAAAGAGGTTCAAACGAGTTGGGAGTCGTAGTACCCGGGTTAGTCATTGATGAAGATTTCGAGGAGATTAAGAGGAATAAAATCGATGGCTTGATGATACCATTTGAGAAATATGCTTTACTGGTTAATTGACTTAATTAGTATTAATGAGTTACAACGTATTAATGAGAAAGGGAGAAAGATGCTTTACTAGTTGGGAATCGTAGTACCAGGGTTAGTAATTGACTTAATTGGGATCCGGTGAGAACCACTAAGATAATGAGAACCGTGAGAACTCCGCCTTACGAAATTTATTTTTAAAAAATAAGGACATTTTTGGGTTCGGCGTAGAATTCTATAGCTAGATAACATACATCTTGGTCGGAAAAAAATATAAGTTACTGATTGAAATTGTGGTGAAATACGATTTATTAATTTTCATGCACCTAGTAGTCAGTTTCATGCATCTAACAATTTTCATGCACCTGGTGCTGATTTTAATGCATCTAGAGCCCGTCATTTTCATGCACCTAGTAACTATTTTCATGCATGTAACAATTTTCGTGCACGTATTGCTCATTTTCACGCATTTAGAATAATTTTAGTGTACAAATTGAATTTATGTACATTAAGTACATATTTTTTAATATAATCAATAAATTTTGTTTAGTTACTGCAAGTATTTTGATTGAATAAACTAAACTAATGGTAAATGATCAAACAAAACTTTCGAAACAAGATTTGGTGGAGATTTAGTGAAGGTTCTCACGGTTCTCATTATGTTAGTGGTTCTCACCGGATCCTGACCCTATAAAAAAGAATACAACAGATTACATAGAAGTAGGAAACAGAATAACTAAAACCTATTACTTAGGATATATAGTAACAATAAAGATTACAAATAATACAAAAGGTATGAACACTAATAATAATAATATTACAAAGATACGGAGGATCTATATCCTTAATAAATACTACTCACTTTCACAAAACAACCCCAGCACAAATCTCCACCTCCCTCCTCACATTTCAGCATCACTTTCTTCTTCCGCAACACCAAAAACTCTATTAAACCTACATAACCCAAAAAGTTTCAAGCAAAAGAAGATAAGTGCAGTGTGGCTTAAGAATTACGCCGTTTCTTCGTTTCTCAACGAAACTTTTCAATTTTTAGATAATTCTTATCCTCTCATTCTCCTCTTCTTCTTCTTAATATGTAATATCATCTTCCTCCTACTTTTTATAAAACCCATCTTTAAGATCTATCTTAAGACGGACATAATTTCTACGTTTCTTAACGGAATTTATTTCCGTTTAGTGTTCCGGAATCCCTTCACCGTCCTTCTTCTTTCTAGATAATAAAAGATTGAATCTTTTAACTTTTTTTAAAGACCAATTTTTCAGAATTTCAGTTTGAGTTTCTTAGCTTCTTAATTGTCTTTAAAAGGAGGAATTTTGAAGACTTGGGTTAAGAAATCCGTTGGTATCATTGGCTTACTTGATGATGTCCATAATTGGAGTGCTAATAAGTTAATGTTGACTGGTTAGTCAATATAGCATTTTTATGTGTTTTATATGTGTTTTAGAGGAGTATTTATGAGAAAGACGAGTTATTTATTACCTTTTCACATGAATTGATGTTACTACATGTTGAAATATTGAATTATGTCTCATTTATGTTCTTATGGTGAAAGTTAGTGTTTGATGTACTAATTTTCCTCTTCATCGTATGGAAAGGCTATACAAATATTAATGACGGTTTAATTCATGTATGTTGGATGTGTCGATACCCATATGTTGTGGGCAATGTTGATTAGTGATGGTCTATGTTGATAATTGCAAATTTGTTTGAGTTTGTATGTTTGGATGTAGGTTTAAAGCGATTTTCGGAGTATAGTAGTACCCTGTATTATTTTTGGAAGTTGGAAGGGTGCCCCAGCCGGCCGACCGGCTGTGAGTACCCTATATTCTTGGTGAAATTTTGGAAATTTGACCTACATCCCAGCAGGCCGACCGGCCGCCGGTCAGCTGACCGGGTGGGAGCCCCCAGAAGATTGTTTGTGAACTTTGGACTTTGCCTTGGTCGCCCAGCCGGCCGCCGGTTCTGGCCGCCTGGCCGGCTGGGGACCCCTTGTGATTTGTTTTCTCTTCTTCTTCTTACGATTTCGTATGTTACGATTTCTATGGTTTGTTTACGTTATAATCTTATGGAATGACCTTGAATATTTGTATAAGGACTATATTGGATCTCACATGATTTTTTCACATGCTTAGTGACGGTTTTGGATGTTCAACTCATTTGAGTCATTTATGCCTTGAGTAATCGTTGAGTCTTGGTTAGTGGGAATACTATTTTTGAGGTCTCATTCCCCGTCTATACCCTTATACTCTTTAGACTTTATGTCGGAGAGATAGAGGTACATACTATTTTTGTTAGTGGGAATATGACGACGTTGTTATGAGGCGAACAAAATGCGTTGATCGACCCGACCATCAAATGTTGTATCCTCGCGAGGTGGTGTGATTGCATGTAGCGTACTTGCTTGTTCATTCTTGATCTTAACTTCTGCGTAGTTTAGCCGGAAGATAGTGCTTATGGTCCTTCTACCACTAGAATGTACCCCCATTGCTTTGACATATAGCCCAACAAGGATAAGGGTACAAACAGGGAATGAGAGTTCAATAACATCCAACAAACACAACTCAACCGACTATTCAATAGATACATGACCCAAATGAGTGAAACATCAAAAACTCGTCTATAACATGTGAATAAAGCATATAATTTGCGATATAACTCAAACAAGAATATTCTACAACATTTCATAAAACTATAGTGTAGACAAACCACAAGTTCATCGCTTTCAAATCATATAAGAAGGGAATGTATAATGAGAATCAGGGGGGTTCCAAGCCGATAAGGTCACCGGCTGCCAATCCACCGGTCGGGCAGCATGCCGCCAACGAAAAATCAAAGGGAAAAGGTCAGAGGGCTCCCAATCACTGGAGGCACCAGCGGCCGACAAACCGGCTGGGCACCTCGCACCAAGACACTATATATCAACAACTTAAAAGGGCTTCCAAGCCGCCCGACCACCGGCAGTCGGTACCCTGGCTGGGACACACTTCACCACCAAAATACACTTCGACTTACAAGGGGCTCCCAGCCGGCCAGGCCACCGGCGGGCGGTGTCCTGACTGGGACACCAAACACCCCGAAGCACAGATCGGCTAACGGGAACTCCCCAGCCGCTCGACCACCGACGGCCGGTACCCAGACTAGGACACAAACCACGTAATCCATGCCTTTGAACATCCATTATACCAACATTTAAAAAATTCCTCAACAAACAAGATGAACACATTGAGACGGAAACAACCTACATTCATATAAACATCGCTTTGAGACGGAAATATGCAACATTCATTATCAACTTAAAATCGTTATAGTTACTTTAATTTAGTTACTAGTTCATTATTTAACAAAAACTTGTAAAACCGAATAATCCGTCTATCTAACCTTTTTGCACTTCAAATCTTTAGTTTCCAAGCTAGCTTTCAACATCTACGAATTCCTTAACCCAAATCTTCAAAATTCCACCCTTTTAACAATATTAAACAAGATAAGGAGTTGAGTAAACTACTAAAAATGAGTTTAAAAATAAAATTAAAAGATTCAATATTTTCTTACCTAGAAAGAAAGTGGCAGGGGATAGGATTCCAGAACATCAACCGGAAGTAAATTTGGCTGAGAAACGAAGAAATTATGCTCGTCTTAAAGTTATATCTAAAAGATGGGTTTTTATGAACGTTGGAGAAAGATGTGATTTTATTGTATCAAAAGGAAGAGGAGAAAAATGGTAAAAGTTCATGAATTTTCGTTGAGAAACTAAGAAGTGACATCCTTCTTAAACTTTAGAGTTTTGAAGGATTAATGGATCGGAGGTTAGGGAGAGAGAAGGTATGCTGAAATTTTGTGAGCAAGATGAAGAAATGAAGGCTTCCTTCAACATTTAGATCAAAAAACTTGACCCGATAAAACTAAATTTGACCCATACCTTAAGGAGATGGAGTTCACTCAAACTTCGCGTAGAATCTAATTTTAAACTCTAAATTTACAATTAAGAAACGAATTTGACCAAACTAACATAAAAATGAGATTCTAATAAATTTAAAAGTTAATAAAAATAATTTTGCAAATTTAAAATATTTTAACGAATAAAAATAAAAAAGAATGATAAAATCAACGATTTATTAAATTACCCATTATGGTAAAATCGAGAGTGTTACAATCATAGAACATTACGAACATATTGCCCGCCACTCCACCCTCTTGTGACGATAGCATCAAAAGTACGGTCCAACAATGAAACTAACTTCGAATTACCTTTTAACACCTCATATTCCCTTTGTAACATGGAGATCAATCTAAAAAAACAATTACATTCGGAAACTACATAACGTCACCACTAGGGTTGTACACATTTTCACCCGGACCGGTGAACCAGACCTGCCAGGAATGGAAGGGTGAGACCGGACCGGACCGGTCACCAGCAGGTCCGGTCTCCGGGTTGTGTAAATTTTGGAACCGGTCCTATACGGTCCAAACCGAGGTCGGCCCGGTGAACCTGACTGATGAACCGGCTGTAGACTTTCAATGCTCCATGAATTGTTTGACGTTAAACTTGGAATTTAAAATTTACCATAACTTCTCAATTTTTGCCTCTTAAACTACCTCCTAATAAATAGGAATTAATAATAATTATGATTTATTCCTTATTTACTTTTTCAAATTGTTATTAACAATTAACAACCCTAGCCAGTACACAGTAGCCATACATTCTAAGTCTTTCTACATTCATACGTTTCTCTTTCTTTCTTTTTTTCATCTCCAATCTCCATCTTTCTAAAGAATCCATCAATATTTATAGGTTATCTTCTTTTGAATTCAATATTATATACTTTGGTTATATATTGTTCTTTGTTTAGGTTATATATTGAAATAAATATGTGGGTAATGTATGTTTTTAAGGGTTCAAGTTATATTGTCAGTCTGTTATTGTGCTATCAGCTATGTTGTAAATGCTACTTTCGAGTTTTGAGTAGTATTGTTATGTGAGTAGGTTGTTAACGACTTCACGCTAATTAGTAGTTAAGTAATACTGGTCTACTACATGTCATGCGAAAGTTATACATTGTATTGCTGTTCTACTGCCCTATTGGTACTCTGTAATCTACTGCAGGTCTAGTGTAGAATTTGTAAGGGAGAATATAAATGTGAGAAAAGGGAGAAGTTTATATGATAAACTTGCTCATAAACTATCTCAATTAATAACACAATGCTAAGCCATTATATAGGCATACATGAAAAATAATAATACACACTAAATCATGATGCATAAGACACTCCCACATATACGTTGTGGACTACTAAGTAAGTTAATCCACTAACTATCACATATCCATATTATTAGGATTTGCAATGACCACCAACTTATTAATAGAAAACATAATTTTGGATCATAAAATCCAACACACTCCCTTGATCCAAATTTGTAGGGTCCACATTTGAGTTGTTGTCATGCCGAACCTGTAACACCCGGAAATGTACCCTATTTTTCTAGTGAAAATACTTTACGGATACGTTTCAGCAAATTTAAGTTTTAATATAGAATTTTATGTTCCGAGTCGAATTTAGAATTTCCGAGTTCGTATTTGGAATTTCCGCGAGATTCCATGAGAATCCCGTCTTAAGGCGAGTTTGACTTTTGTTGACTTTTTCCTTATAAATATCACACTACACTTAACCTATTTTTCATTCACAACTCAAACACAACACATTTCTTCTTCATTAAGAAATCTCAAACCCTTGCCTCCATCTTTGATCCGATTTTATAATCATCGTATCTCATTCGTTTCCCGCTCAAATTCACGTAAGTTCGTCTCATTCTTCCCCTCTTAGCTTCCTCTATCCGTATTGGTAATAAAATTACCGTCTTTCTCGCTTTTTAAATTATCCGTCTTTCTCAAGGTGAATGATATTCATCTTTTATTATCTAATTGTATGTAGGTGGAGACTAGGAAGGTTTAGAAACCGTTTAAAGACGCGAAAAGGTAACGGTGAAAGGTTACTCGATATCATTTACGTGTTTTAATGTGTTTTCCATGTTAGAAATCGTATTTAGAATATGATTAGTAATCTTAGGAATTGTGTTGTTGATGATGGTTGTTGTTAGTTGATAATTGATATGAGAATTGATGAATTGTGAGGATAGATGATATTGTGTTATGCCTTAGTAAATTGTGGAGATTGTGTGACTCGTACCTGTCCGAATAGGACGCAGGCTGCGTCGTGGTGACGCAGGCAGCGTCACTCGCTGCCGACAGAAATTTTCCTGCACTGACCCCTTTTCGTAAAATGATCATATCTCCTTCGTTACTTGCTTGTTTTGGGCTTGTGACATCCCGTTGGAACCGTAAGAGGATAAGCTATCACCTCCATTTGGAATTTCTGCATTTGCATGTCTAGAACTATAGTTATGACCGTTTGAAGTGGACCCTTGTTTTCGTTGGTTTCCAAACAACGTTGTTTTGGAAAGGTGATCTATGTTTTTATTCATTATGCTTCATAAACTTGTTCTAATGCTTATGTATCATGTATTGACTCATGTTTATCATATTTAAACTTATATGATTCCCTATTCTCATGTTTTGTGACGGTTTTGGTATGTTCCCACTTTGAGTCGGTTTTTACAAATGATACGGTTTGAGCACTATTTTTGTCTTGTGCTTTGTACTCTCATTCCCTTGGCTACCTTCCCGTTCGTAAGGCTGGAATGTCGGAACGGAGAGGTATCCTACTGCTTAAATGCATGTGTTAGTGGGCATACGACGACGTTGTTGGAAGTTGAACGCTATGCGTTGATCGACCCGGCCGTCAAATGTTGTGTACTTGCGAGGTGGTGTTATTTGCATGTAGCGTACCGCTTGTTATGAGGCTTGAGCTCTTTTCCGCCTCTTTCGTGAATTGATCTACCGAATTTGGGGTACTCGGCGTCTTTGTAAGACCGAGTCTTGGATGCGAAATGTCATCGCTTATCGAATCGGAAAACGTTTATTCCGAGAATCTGGCCAGGTCTAGACTAGGACCGTATTATTATCGTCGTGCTACCAGGAGGAAATTAGTCTACATATACGAAATGTAGCATCGTGTATGAGTTCAGGGAAATGTCATATCCTGTGGATGCATGTTAATCATACTTGCCATGTACACGGTGCTAGTGCGTTTCATTTACCGTGAGAGATGTCGTCCTTGTGTCGTCGTCTTTGAATGCGTGATTTCATGATATTATTCATGGTCATTGCATGATTGGGCATTGTCGATGTATTGGTTCGAATGGATGATAATATGTTGTATTTATTGGGATCATCGCATGACTTGGCTGGTTTGTCTGTCGAGTCTCAATCTTATCAATCTACCGCTAACGGTGAGATGCAAGCCCTAGTGAGCGTATTCGATTGCCTAAGAGTGTCTTCCCCGAGTCTTTGAATAACATGATGGTTACGGATTTGATTTCCACATGATCTTATCATTATCTATAGAATTGCCTATCTATTATTATCGCAACTCACATGTATATATATATATATGCATGCTTTACTTTCGTATTTCCTTATATGTACGTTTGATGTGATATGGCTGGGAGAACCCGGAGTTACTCCCCAGTGACTGTGGCATTCATGTTTTTCATGGATGAACAGGTTGCTTGCTATGGATGACTTTTTGATACGATATTTTGGGGTTCGGGTGTGAGCTAGCGGGCGTTGTCCCTGGAAGTTCACCTCTAGACGATAGTAGCTAGTTTTGGTTAAACACTTGTTCTTTGCTAACATTTTACGAGACCCCGTCTCTTTATTGTATATTCCGTACTTAGTTTGTAATATTTTGACACTCCTCGTTTTATTTAACTTGCATGTATAAAAGTTTTTAATACCTATTTCCGCATTATAATTCACATGCTTGTTTGATTTATTATTCCGCATTCGCGAGGGTTGTCACAGTATATTTCAGATTGTGATACTATTAAGAATAACGTGTGATACTATTAAGAATAATGTGTGATGCTAGTTTACATTAATTATTTAAACCATAAGGTACTACATCTTATTTCAGACTGTGATACTATTAAGAGTAACATATGATATTAATTTACATTACTTAGTTAAACAATAACATGTATTAAAAAATAAAAACAAGAAGGAGAAATCATACACCAATTGTTTTATCATGAAAAATGTAATGTATTACTCCGTATAATATAGTACATACTGTGATACTTTTAAGAAGAACATGAGATACTTTTAAGAAGAACATGTGATACTAAATTACATAAATTATTTAAAACGATAACAGGTATATAAAAACTAAAAACAATATAAACAGTGACACACTAATGCATAAGAAGATCGTTTGATATTAATCCACATAAATTATAATATAGTTCATATTGTGATATTCTTAAGAAGGTCGTGCGATATTAATTCACATAAATTACAATATAGTGTAGATTGTGATATTCTTAAGAAGGCTGTGTGATATTAATTCACATAAATTATTTAAAACAACTGTGATATTCTTAAGAAGACGGTGTGATATTAATGCACATAAATTATTTAAAACGAAAACAAGTAAATAAAAACTAAAAACGATATAAGGAATGATGAACTAATCCTTAGGTAGTGATACTTCATTGCAAAATTGATAAATTTTCAAATTTCATAGAAAACATACTCAATAATAATGAATTAAAAGAGAAAGATGATAAATTAGGTTAATACATAAAAAGAACATCATTATAGACATTAATAAAAAGAACATAGAAATATTAATAACAAATCCACAAGAAAAACGTAATTATAATTACAAATCACGATTATAACCTAAAAGTGACATAATTAAAATTAAAAGAAGAGCAAATTTAAGATTTATGACAAAAATAAGAGATTAAATTAGTACCTGGAATTGAGATTATTAGTTGATGAATAAAATCAAATTGTGTAGCCTTGAGAAGAAAAACTTGATTCACAACGATATGCAGGATGTTGAATAAAAGAAAAACTCTGACCATGCAGCACTGAAGTACTTGTTAGCTAAGAAGGAAGCCAAACCTCGGCTTATTCGTTGGATCTTTTTGTTACAAGAATTTGATTTGGAGATCCGGGATAAGTCAGGTGCAGAGAATGTGGTTGCTGACCATTTGTCTCGTTTACGTTTTGAAGGGGGAGATTCCATCCCCATTGATGATTCGTTTGCTGATGATCATCTCCTTGCCATTACCATGGAGACACCGTGGTTTGCCGATTATGCCAACTTTTTGGTTGGGGGGATTATGCCTCCGGGTCAATCTTATCAGCAAAAGAAGAGGTTTCAACATGATGTCAAGAGGTATTTTTGGAATGATCCTTATCTATTCCGGGAATCTGCCAACGACATTTATCAACGATGTATTCCAGAGGGTGAGGTACATGCCATCCTTTCCCATTGTCACTCTTCTTCATATAGCGGTCATCATGGTCCCTCAAGGACGTTTGCTAAAGTTATGCAGTCAGGTTTTTATTGGCCGACTATTCTCAAGGATGCTACTACATTTGTCCGTTCTTGTGACACGTGTCAATAGACGGGTAATATTTCGCACAGGCATGAGATGCCTCAAACGGGTATTTTGGAAGTTGAGATATTCGATGTTTGGGGTATTGACTACCAAGGGCCATTCCCATCTTCCCATGGTAACCAATATATTCTAGTAGTAGTAGACTATGTCTCCAAATGGGTGGAAGCCATTGCCACTCCCACTTGTGATGCCAAAGCAGTTGTTAAACTATTTCAGAAGATTATTTTCCAACGATTTGGGGTTCCTCGCTCGTGCTCTCATTAGCGATGGAGAAAAGCATTTCAATGAACGTCATCTTAACACTTTATTGAAGAAATATGGCATTACATATCGTCGGGGGTTAAGTTATCATCCGCAGACAACTGGCCAGGTGGAGGTTTCAAATAAGGAGATTAAGTCTATCCTTGAGAAAGTTGTGAGTAAATCCAGGAAGGATTGGAGTCGTAATGTAACACCTGCAAATGTACCCTATTTTTATAGTGAAAATATTTTACGGATACGTTTCAGCGAAATTAAGTTTTAATTTAGAATTTTATTTTCCGAGTCGAATTTAGAATTTCCGAGTTCGTATTTGGATGTTTCGCAAGATTTCAGGTAAAACCCGTCTTGAGCCGTCTTTGTTTTTTCTTGACTTTTGAGCCGTCTTTGACTTTCGTTGACTTTTTCCTTCATATACTCCCTCAAACCCTAAATCCTTCTTTCATTTTCCACTTACTCTTTCTTCCTCATCAAACCACCAAAAATCTAAACTCCATTTTTATCAAGCTTAGATTCGTCGCTACTCCTTCGTTACTCGCTCAAATTCACGTAAGTTCGTCTTATTCTTCCCCTCTTAGCTTCCTCTATCCGTATTGGTAATAAAATTACCGTCTTTCTTGCTTTTTAAATTATCCGTCTTTCTCAAGGTGAATGATATTCATCTTTTATTATCTAATTGTATGTAGGTGGAGACTAGGAAGGTGTAGAAACCGTTTAAAGACGCGAAAAGGTAACGGTGAAGGGTTACTCGATATCATTTATGTGTTTTATGTGTTTTCTAGGCTAGTAATCGTATTTAGATTATGGTTAGTATGCTTTTGACTTGTGTTGTTGTTGATGGATGTTGTTAGTTGTTAATTGATATGAGAATTGATGATTTGTGATGATAAATGAGGAGTTTGTTGTTGATAACATGTTGATTTTTGATCGTCCTTGAATCCTGTGAAGGACGCTGGCTACGTCGTGGTGACGCAGGCAGCGTCACTCGCTGCCGACTGAAATTTTCCTGCCTTGACCCCTTTTCGTAAAATGATCATATCTCCTTCGTTACTTGCTTGTTTTTGGCGTGTGATATCCCGTTGGAACCGTAAGAGGATAAGCTATCACCTCCATTTAGAATTTCTGCATTTGCATGTCTAGAACTCTAACTATGACCGTTTGAAGTGGACCCTTGTTTTCGTTGGTTTCCAAACAACGTTGTTTTGCAGAGGTGATCTATGTTTTTATTCATTATGCTTCATAAACTTGTTCTAATGCTTATGTATCATGTATTGACTCATGTTTATCATATTTAAACTTATATGATTTCCTATTCTCATGTTTTGTGACGGTTTTTGGTATGTCCCACTTTGAGTCGGTTTTTACAAATGATACGGTTTGAGCACTATTTTGTTATGTGCTTTGTACTCTCATTCCCTGGGCTACCTCCACGTTCGTAAGGCTGGAATGTCGGAACGGGGAGGTATCCTACTGCTTAATTGCATGTGTTAGTGGGCATACGACGACGTTGTTTGGAGGCGAACGCTATGCGTTGATCGACCCGGCCGTCAAATGTTGTGTACTTGCGAGGTGGTGTTATTTGCATGTAGCGTACCGCTTGTTATGAGGCTTGTGCTCTTTTCCACCTCTTTCGTGAATTGATCTACCGAATTTGGGGTACTCGGCGTCTATTGATTGACCGAGTCTTGGATGCGAAATGTTATCGCATGTCGAATCGGAAAATGTGATTCCGAGAATCTGGCCAGGTTTAGACTAGGACCGTATTATTATCGTCGTGCTACCAGAAGGAAATTAGCCTACATATACGAAATGTAGCATCGTGTATGCGTTCAGGGCAATGTTTTATCCCGTGGATGCCTTTTAATCATACTTGCAGGGACACGGTGCTAGTGCGTTTCATTTACCGTGAGAGATGTCGTCTTTGTGGTCCGTCTTGCTTGAATTCGTGAATCATGATATTATTCATGGTCCCCCATATCATTACTTGGGCACCTTCTATGTAATTGGGTGGTTTGGGTTGTTTGAATGGATGATAACATGATGGATTTATTTAATCATGGTCATTCATACTTGGCATGGTTTGTTTGTCGAGTCTCCATCTTATCAAACTTATACCGCTAACGGTGAGATGCAAGCCCTAGTGAGCGTATTCGGTTGCCTAAGAGTGTCTTCCCCGAGTCTTTGAATAACATGATGGTTTCGGATTTGATTTCCACATGATCTTATCATTATTTATCAAATTGCCTATCTATTCTTATCGTATCTCACATGTATATCTATATATGCATGATTTTACTTTTGTATTTCCTTATATGTACGTTTAAGGTGATATGGCTGGGAGAACCCGGAGTTACTCCCCACTGATTGTGGCGTTCATGTTTTTCATGAATGAACAGGTTGCTTGCATGGATGGCTTTTTGCTTGACATTTTGGGTTCGGGTGTGAGCTAGCGGGCGTTGTCCCTGGATTAAAACACCTATAGACGATTTTAGCTTGTTTGCTAAACACTTTTACTTGTTAACTTTTTGGAGAGACTTCGTCTCTTGATGTAGTATAATTCGTACTTTAGTTTGTAATATTTTTGACACTCCTCGTATTTTTTTTATTTTGCATGTATAAAGGTTTTTAAAACTTCATATTTTCCGCTATATAATTCACATGCTTGTATGTTTTATATTTCCGCATTCGAGAGGGTTGTCACAGTTGGTATCAGAGCTTTATCGCTCCCGACGCACACACGTGAACCCTAAACTTAAATTACTCGACCTTGAAATAATAAATGAGAGATGGGTAGACTTAAGGACCTAAGGTGGTAGTCTTTGGTGTTCTTGATGTTTGTTAGGTTCTAACTTGTTTGTTGATTGTGTTTAGTGAAATTATGTTTGTTTGTATCTTCCGTCTTAAGGTGGATCATGTATTACCTAGAAGAAGTATCCTTTACCGAAGACTGAAGATTGACAAGCCTAATTGAAGTATATTTCTTCCTCATCGATGATTTCTCTCGTCCTTAATGTATCATGCTCTCTTCCTTCTATCTAAGTGCTTCTTCATCATCTAACTTCTTTTTCCCTTGGAAATTACTCTTGTTACTTTCCTCCTCCTTATCAATTTGTATCATCAACTTCCTTATGTGACCTTTGGTGGACACCATACCCATTTGTTTGTGGTATATTATACTTGGTCGGAAAAACTTTGATTTTTGTGGAATATTAGTGATTGTTAGAATAAATTTGTGATTTGAGGAAAATGGTGTAGATCTAAATTCACCCTATAATGATGATTAGTTGTATCTCTAAGGAAAAGTAGTAAGATAAGTTTGATGATTTTAATGCTTGATGCTTGTCATGACTAATGTGTGGATAGTTCATGATATTTGATGGTGTAAGGTTGAATGAGTTGGCTAAGACTTCTTAACCCATTAGCGATTTAATCTTTTGAATTTAGGAGTTTGAATGATGCCTTGAGTTGTAAAATGCTTTTGAGACTAAGTGACTTCTTGTGGATTCTAGTTTATGTGTTAGAGTATAGGATTGGTGAAAAAGCATTTGGCTATAGTTCTTGGATTTAAAGATATGATCTTATCTTATGGTATCGGAGACTCGTTTGGAGTAGTAAGGTTTCGTTGTAAGTTGAACCATATTACTTGAGGATTATGATGTGAGCTATGATGGAAATACCTTGGGACGTTAATGATGATGTTTGACTTGAGGTTGTACTTTGATAATAATGAACTCGTGGGCTATATTAGTTGAAAACGACCGAGTATAAGGGAGTATTTGTTAGTCCTTCAGTTAAATAAACCTTTGAGGTTGTCTTGAATATTTGAGCTAGGAATGTTATTATACTTGAGTTGCAATTCCGCATTTGGGATTCCGTGTGATATGAAAGGATTGATGAATTGGGTTGTAGTCGATTTATCAAATCTAGGTGTACCTTACTCCGATGATTTGTGGTACGAGGGTCCCTTGTAAGAGACCTTTGTTATTGAGATGATTTGCTTTGCTATCGCCCTGAGTTTGGAAAAGGGAATTTTGTGGATTAAACCTTAAACCTTTTTCTCGTGCCATTATCCCTTTCCATTTCCTTTCATGCAAGTTCCTACTAAGCCCGATTCCTAGGAAATTGTTTTCTCTTATCTCTTCCTTTGCTTGGCTACCTTCGTAGCTATATCTATCCAATATCTAGCTTTTGGCTCCCTGCCTCTAGCGTTCCTCTAATTTTCGTCCGATCTTATCGTGTTCGTGTTTCCCTCGAAATCTCCTATCGTTTCCAATGTCATGGTGTCATTGTCTTTCCTATGGTGAGATGATTAGGTTGTTAGCTAGCTTCGTGTTGATTTTGATCATGAATAGGATTGGGATTTAAACCATAGGATGAATCTGTTGGTGGTATTGTACTCTCTCGGTGGCTTCATTTATTGAGCTTGCTAGTGTAGTGCTATCTTGGGAATCAAGTTGAGCGAGATGATATTCGTTGTTGTTGAGTATTATATCGGTTGCTTGGGATATCATTTGGGAATTAGATGTCTCTAATTGGTGGATTCTAAAAGAGACTTTGCTTTAGGGTAATTGAGTTGGTATCCAAAGTTTGAGAAGTTTTGTCATAAATGAAAATCGATTCATTTTGAGTTTTAGATGATCTAAATGATTTGAATGGTTGTCTGATTTCCAAGTGATTGGTCATTTGTGGTTTGGAATTAGTAATTCTCTTTTATTCTTAAGGCACCGTAGTTTGCTAATGTGACTATTTATATTTGAGGCTTCGAGCGTAGTAATGATCGAATTAAGGATGTTAGGGCGTATTAAAGAATTCTTATAAGCGATAATGGATTGGGGATTTTCCCTTGTCGTGAGACTTTGGATGAGACTAGTTGGTTCTTAGATAATTATGTTTGGTTGCTTGGATTGTGTTTTGACTTTCGAAGATGAGAAAGTTCATTGCAAATTTAGGATAATGAGTTTGAAGTAAATTGAATCAAGGGAATTTCATGGTAAGTCTCCTTTACCATGTGGATTGTTAGTTGTAGAGTCTACCGTGCTGATGGACTTCAGTAAATACTAAATGGATCTGAATAATTAGATTATTGGCTTGAAATCTCGTGATTATGGAATATCTTTGTAAGATTTCTTGATGATTGAAAATGATGAGTTGCAAATTGGGTAAATTGCATTCTCTTGAGGATTTGGTTTATTAGTAGATTTAGAGATGTCGAATTTTTGTAGATCTTCCTGCTGACTTTATCTTGATCTTCTTATCCCTAAGAGTCTGATTTGT
>JAIUZE010020260.1:0-32361 GCA_022085475.1 Heliosperma pusillum
TGTATCACATGTTTTGTAACGGTTTTTGCTATGTCCCACTTTGAGTCGGTTTTTACAAATGATACGGTTTGAGCACTATTTTGTCTTGTGCTTTGTACTCTCATTCCCTTGGCTACCTTTCCGTTCGTAAGGCTGGAATGTCGGAAAGGAGAGGTATCCTACTGCTTAAATGCATGTGTTAGTGGGCATACGACGACGTTGTTGGGAGTTGAACGCTATGCGTTGTTCGACCCGGCCGTCAAATGTTGTGTACTTGCGAGGTGGTGTTATTTGCATGTAGCGTACCGCTTGTTATGAGGCTTGAGATCTTTTCCGCCTCTTTCGTGAATTGCTACCGAATTTGGGGTACTCGGCGTCTATGATTGACCGAGTCTTGGATGCGAAACGTTTATCGCATGTCGAATCGGAACACGTTATTCCGAGAGTCTGGCCAGGTTTAGACTAGGACCGTATTATTATCGTCGTCCTACCGGAGGAAATTAGTGAACATATACGAAATGTGATCGTGTATGCGTTACAGGGAAATGCTTATCCCGTGGATGCCTTTTAATCATACTTGCCATGTACACGATGCTAGTGCGTTTCATTTACCGTGAGAAAGGTCGTCTTTGTGTCGTTGTCTTTGAATGTGTGATTTCATGATTGTATTCATGGTCATTGCATGACTTGACACCGTCAAGGTCTTGGTTCGTGAATGGATGGTAATATGTTGGATATTATGTGATCATCGCATGACTTGACTTGGTTTGTCTGTCGAGTCTCAATCTTATCAATCTTATACCGCTAACGGTGAGATGTAAGCCCTAGTGAGCGTATTCGATTGCCTAAGAGTGTCTTTCCCGAGTCTTTGAATAACATGATGGATTCGGATTTGTGCCTCTTATGCTCTTATCATTATCTATAAAATTGCCTATCTATTCTTATCGTATCTCACATGTATATCTATATATGCATGCTTTACTTTTGTATTTCCTTATATGTACGTTAAAGGTGATATGGCTGGGAGAACCCGGAGTTACTCCCCACTGACTGTGGCGTTCATGTTTTTCATGAATGAACAGGTTGCTTGCTTGGATGGCTTTTTGGATATGATATTTTGGGGTTCGGGTGTGAGCTAGCGGGCGTTGTCCCTGGAAGATTAACCTCTAGACGATTTTAGCTTATTTGCTAAACCCTTGTTCTTTGTTAACATTTTGAGAGACTCCGTCTCTTTGTTATTTTCCGCACTTAGTTGTAATATTTTGACACTCCTCGTTTTATTTAACTTGCATGTATAAAAGTTTTTAAAAACTACCTATTTCCGCAATATAATTCACATGCTTGTTTATTTACTATTTCCGCATTCGCGAGGGTTGTCACAACCTCTCCATTTATCACTCTAAATAATAAGCTTAAGAAGCCTCAAACATCTAATGTTCATAGATTACTAATAATATTAGTAAGAGTAGTAATAGAGTGATTAGTAATATTTTAAGGGATACTACTTATCATACTAGTGTAGTAGTTTAGTAGTGATTAAGGGTAGTCTTGGTGCATCTAAAAGGAGTATTCTTATACTAAGAACTTGGAGATCATCCACATATTTTAAGATCATGAACAAGATTAGGAAGGTGTCCTAATCTTGTGGCCAAAATCGTTTATATTCAATGTAAGGAACAATTTCTTCTTCCTTCTTTGTATTTTGTTATGCATAAGGTCTTCATAGTTTAAGAGTAAACTATTAATGAAATAATATTAGAAATGTCTAATATTGAGTTGTCACATGCATGTTTTCTTGGCAGACTGGAAAATTTTAGACTGATGTGATTTGGCTAGCATGATTTATGAATTTTTTATGTAAAAATGGCATAAATAGTGACTTATTTAGCAAATATAGCTAAAATAAATTTCTTGTCATGAGAATATTATTCCTTGTTGCATAAATGTCCCACATTTTAGATCTAAATTTGAAAATTTAATTTGATTAATTTTCACATGCTTTATGTATTTTATTTGATAAAATTTATAAAGCGCAACCGATTTTACTCAAAATCAATTCGAAATTTTAAACCTTGATTTTTGACATTATGAGTGTCATGGAAATGTTCCAGAATGTACAAAATTTAAAATTCAAAATTTGAAGTTATTGTAATTAAATTTGAATTTATTTGATTAAAATATGTTTTTAAAGTCTAAATATTTTGCAATTATGTAACAACAAGTTGAATTATTGTCAAAAATTGAGTGATGACTAATTTTGAGTTTTAAATCAGTTGGGATAATTAACTTGGACTTAAATATAATTTACGTATTTGTTAGTGATGTTAAAGTGTTATTATCACGCATTTCTATAAAACCGGGTTATATACGATATAAACCGTAAAATAGGGCGATTGGACATTTAAAATGAGCTTGTTTTATACATTTTATTATGCTGCATATTTATTATGAATGTCATATTTTGGTTTATGTAATTTGGAATTATGTAATTTATTCCTTGTATGACCTTAGTTTTAATCAATATTGCCCGAAATGTAAGGGAATATTGATTCGGTTGTGATTTATTGTGATCTCGTATCACTTTTATTGTATTATTTTATTTTACAAATGTATAATAGGAAACTATTGTAATTTTATTATATATTTTGTAACTAATTGTAAAACCGGAGTTTCCAAAAGACGGTGCTATTTGGAAAGGAGTTCCGAGAGAGATGGTGACCTTGGGAGGCGTGCTTATGAAGCTCAAGGGACCAAAGGAGTTGGTTTCCGAAATTTTAATAGATTATATAATTTTCTATTCTAGGAAATGCCATACTAGGAATTTTATTTTTATGCTTGCATTTTATTTAATATGTTTGCATGCATTGCCAAATCGCTATAACATGACATGTATTTTTTATCGAGTATTTGACCGTGTCAATTAAAATTATCGTTAATTCATCGATTTAGCTCACTTAAACAAGATTGATAATAAATTTACATGACCTCTCATAATAAATAATTGAGATCAAGCCTTATAAAATGATAGAACCCATGAATCCCAATTTCGTAAGGAAGTAGGCTCGGCTCATCGGGGTGCTAAAGTTGTTACGTTGGGTAAGTGGGGTAATAAATGTTATTACTTCAAAATTTGGATTGAGCTCAACGAAAGTATCCGCGACCGTAGCCGCATGTGTTCCGGGTTTAAGATAAATATTAAAGTAATATTATTGACCGAGAGTTCTACTGTAGAATCGATTAAAGAGTTAATCCACCGAATTATGTTAATAAGGGATGAATCGGCTCACCGTGCCCAAGTTGATATGATTTTGGATCTCGGAATCATTTATAATAGTTGGGTAGAGTTCACTATTTAAATGTTAAGACTTGTTTAAAATGTTTACAAGTATTTAATTCGATAAATGTTGACATTTCCTTCATCTCATTTTTGTAGTCAATATTATTTATTCGCAATGGCAACTCCAAATTCCTCCAAAAACGGTCCAACTCTCACAAACGTTTCATGGCTTCGATCCTTCATGGATCGATGCAAGTTAGAAAAGAATGGCGCTAATTTTGCCGATTGGGATGCGCAACTCTGCTTGGCCGCGGAAGGTGACGACAAGCTTCGTTACCTTACCGAAGCCTCTCCTGAAACACCTAATGAAAGGTCAACCGCCGCCGCAAGGCGAACCTATGAGGCTTACCAGAAAGAAGCCGCCGCGATCAAAAATGTTTTGATCTTCTCAATGGAGGCTGATCTCCAAAGGAGTGCCATAAAGATGAGCACCGCCTATGAGATCTATGCCAAACTTGTGACTATGTTTTCACAAGCTCCAAGGATCAGTCAATATGAGACGGCTTTTGCATTTTTCGACATGAACCTAAGAGAGGACCAAAAGGTTAGCCCTCATGTACTCAAATTGATTGAGCATGTCGAGACTCTCAAATTACAAGGGGTTGACATTCCCGAACAACTCTTTATTGACCGTGTACTACACTCCATGGGGAAAATCAAGGCATATCTGCAGTTTAGGGTAAACTACAATATGCAAATATGAAAACCTCTCTTCATAAGTTGCACAAGATGCTTGTGCAAGCGGAGATAGACATGGGGCTAAATGTTAGCACCACCAAGGATGTACTCCACATCAATAACAAGAGTAAGGGGAAGTTCAAGAAAAGTGCTAGCAAGGGAAAGAAGCCCTCCACCTACAAAGGCAAAGGAAAATCTATTGAGAATAGCTCACCCAAGCCTAAGAAAGGTGCCTCAACCGAGGACAAGTGTCATTATTGTAATGGCATAGGGCTTTGGAAGAGAAATTGCCCCAAATATCTAGGAGATATCAAAGCTGGAAATATTGTTTCAGTTGGTAAATTTTCATCCCTATCATTTATGTTATGATCTCAACTTTGGTATATAGATACAAGTTGTGATTCTTACCCTTTTTAATTATAATTAGGGCACCCAAGCAAGGACAAAGGCAAGGACAAGCAAGCCTAAAGAGGCTCTTCAAGGGAAGCTAAGGTAGCCACCCATGGTTCAAGACCTATTGAAGCTTGGACTTATTTTGTGTTATTTTCATTATTGGGTTGTATTTTGAGACATCGTTTTAAGAACTCTTCATTTCCTTGTTTGACAATGGAAATTTGTTGATTTCCTTTTATTTACATTGGTTGTAATTGGATTTAGTGACTTGGTTTTCAACCCAAGTCACTCGGTTTGTTGAAACGTTTTAGTTCTAAAACTTGTCATTATACTCTAGTTGCACTAATAACATAAATTGTATCCACTCAAATTGATTATATTAATATTATGATGATTAGATCATTATAATAAAAAGCTAAGAATTCGATTCTCACTTTGAAAGATCAATTATAAAGTCAAATTGAGTTATTGAACTCAAAATAGGGTATCTACCAAACCAATTGGCCACACCACTTATAAAGATAGTATTTGACATGAATATGAGTCCACCTCTTTAGCTTATAGAACTAGTCTATCTCGAAGCTAAGATTCGATGTCTTTACAATGAAGTCTTTAGTAGATCACTTACGGTCATGTTGTGTAAATTCTATCTTTCTCACGAGTATGAGTACAAAATTGTTTGTGGCTCATAAGGCTATCTTTAAACAAAATAGTTGTATTTTTCTAAAGATAGAGTGGGAGAAAATAAGCCACAACGAAAACCTAGTTAGGAACTAGTGAGGAAACCAAAAGAAAATGTTCTTAGGTTAGACTCAAGACTAGTGAGGAGACCAAAAGAAAGCGTTCTTAGGTGAATCCTTAGACTAGTGACGAGACCAAAAAACAATGTTCTTGAAATAATAAGATTATGATCTATGAAGTGGAAGTACCTAGAAATTTTAAAATTCGATTTTCTAACGGAAAAGACTTATGAAACTAAATGGAATCTATGCAAAGGAATGATGTATTTGGAGTTGTCCAATAATAAATCAATCGATAGACATGAAGATGTTTTATTTGGAGGTGTCCAATTTAAGTTGCATAGATAGACATGAAAATGTCTGCAAAAGCTAAGTTAATGTGTAACTATGCTTAGATCCATATCATCAGTAAAATAACTCATAGTAGACGTGTGCAAGATACACAACAAAACCACATGTCCAAATAGGGATTTGGAATGGGATGTGTACATGACACAAGCCTAAGGTATCTACCAAGAGGTTATGATGATCTTTTCTATAAAAAAATATAAGAAGAGTTTCACTCGAATTGTCGAAAACTCATGTATAGACATGAAGTTAAGTGAGAGTTAAAGTCATGTAAAGGCATGGAATTCAGTTGGAGAAATTGTTTTCCACGTGAATGACGTATCACTCATTGTGAGTGACGTATTCATATTACCTTTTGAAAGGAGTGGTTGTATTTTAATGTTGGATGAAAGAGGGAAACATGTATACTAATATCATAATCTATTGTGGAATAGAAGATTTTAGTTTGGCATTTAGAAAAGTGTCTTATATTGATAAGATCCTTTATCTATTTCAACAAGTCAAAATAGGTTATTTATGTTGATGAAAGTGGGATCACTATGAAAGGGTCATAGTCATCCACTGAACCTAAGAGTTGTTGATTACATGAGTACTAATGTTTCCGCCATTAGGCAAATCATGTATGCCATTACATGCACGTACCTAAATAAATTGTATGCTAGGAGCATGACAAGCCTATAACAAATCAATCCACATGAGTATCATTGGATAGCCTACAAGAACATCCATAGGTTTCTCAAGGAGAACTAGAGATTCATTCTTGTGTTTGGTAGTGAAAATTTGGATATCTGGTAAAGATTACACAAACCCAAATTTCAAACTTATAAGGATTTGTCAAAATCCTAGGCGTACTTTTGTTATACAAAAAGCAAATAAATAAAAAACATGATTCAAGAGTCAATCATTATAAATTCTACAAATAGAGACCTAGTACATTATGATGACGATAAGGTGGTTTACAAGGATTTAATGGTAGATCCTTTCACCTAAATACCTATCAGTTATCATGATAACGAGTGGGAGCATCTTTCTGTTGGAGTAGGTGTCCTCCACAATAGTGCGCGACATAATAAATCTCATTAAGGAATATAATTGGGATATTTTTTGACTATATATATATGATTAGTCAGTTGATTAACGTAAATCAATAACGGTTGACTGACTGGAGTTTGACGTTATTGTCGTATGACGGTGATGATCAACTGATCCCTTTCGGTCACACCTATAGGATGAAATACAAATAGTAACTAATTATTTGTATATGATACAGTTGATTAGTCCATTACATATATTTGATATGTACGAGAGTTAATCATTAGAAAATGACGGCGATGATCAACTGATCCCTTTTGGTCACACCTATAGTTTATTTTCAATTATGTAATAATTGACTAATAAATTTATATCTTATTTTAATATGATTAAATAAGATCTAACTTAATAATTAATCGTTAAATTACTAAATTAGTTGAGGTTTTGAGATAGAGGTAATTAGTTAATTATATTTACAAGGAGTTGTAAAATAAATTAACTAAGCATTGTAGGACCCATTATATATTGATATAATGGGAAAATATCACTTAAATGTTAATTTAATATTGTTTATTAGTTTGTGTCATATAATTGTTATATGATCAAATTAACACTTCACTATATTAGATAATTAAACATATGATTAATAAGTATTTGTGGGACAAATATCAAAAATCAAAATGGACCAAAATGAGCCTAAAGTGGCCGGTCATGGTTGTAGTAGTAGTAATGATAACTGTTCTTGTTTATGCAAACAAGCAACCTTATGATAATGACATATCATGCATTCCAAAATAATTACATACACTACCATACTCTACTACATTGCATGTGAATAAAATAACAAAAATAAGGGGCCATATGGGACTATGCGGTCCGGCCATTGTGCTTATAAAATGGACAATAGTTGTTCATTTTTCATCACTTTATTTTGTGCTTAATTCACACTTCTCTCTAAAACTGATCCTCTCACTAAAACTCTCATAATACTAATATTTACTAAGTATTACTAGTGTAGTAATATATACTAATATTGGTAGTATTATATCTATCTTATTATCTAGTTAATAATAAGAATAGATTATTTGGTATCATCTTGGTGCAACTTGAAAGAGGTCTTCTAATTTGGAGATTCTTCTTGGATCATCCTTGTTTATAGCTCAAGATCAATAAGAAGGAGTTCTTATTGTGCCCATTTAATTTTCTTTTCAATGTGAGGAAATTTCTTCTTTTATATTATGTCTTTATATTTGCATGCATGTTACATAGATAATTAAACACTAAATTAACAAGTAATTTTGTAACTAATTAGAGGAGTCTAATTAAGGTCTATGGACTTTCACTTTCAAGTTAAAGAGCCCAACATTAGATGTAGATCTAGACATGTACGTAGATGAATTCATGTTATTAGGAATAATGTTTGATGGAAGAAAAAAAACAATTCACAAGGTTGGAATAAATGAATACATGGTATATTCACTACCCAAGCCTTTATTGCATTTAACTAAGATCGTCATGAATTGTCATCGACAAAATAAACTTTAGATTATATGATATGAAGCAATAACATTGTGTTGATTGTTCATATATGATAATCACATTTATCGTGTGAGTTTCTAAAACTCGTTTTTGTGCTTTGTTATATCCAAATGGGTTGTAGAGACAATATTTGACCCCATTAAAGTTGACTAGATTAACATAGAATTGGCCCCTAGTTGCTTATATGAGGTGACATCTCCAAGTGACTAGAGTGTGATGCGATTGATGGCAAGTTCAAGTGCCATAAGGTCATAAGGGATGACCACTCGATCATATAGACAGATTGTAAGAGACAATCTCTCGGATGTGACCGCTTATGGAGTTTTGGCAATTCTTGTAGCCTGGTCGTAGCAAGAGCTACTATAGTATTCTTTTTGAGTCAATTCTTTGACTAAAGACTATTCGCCTAAGGTGGCACAGTTTCAGAGTGAATTTGATTTATGCTCTACGACCTTTGTAACTGGGGTCAAATAGGCATCTTTTGGGTCATGATGAGTTGTGGCTATTCGAAGGGAATAGTGCGATAGGAATTGGCCACCCCTTGTCAGGGTTGTTTTAAAATCTCAAGGCCACTCAAGGAGTGTTAAGCTGAAAATGTGTGGCCACGTTCGGAAGGTATCTATGATACATAATTCCGGTCAGACAGTTACTCTCGAGATCGAGGAAACCACTCTTGACATGATCAAATGCAAGTACGACCTGCAAGACACCTTGCATTGAGTGGGAGATTGTAATAGGACAAGAGAATTGGTGACGCACACTTGTCTCGGACAAGTGGGAGATTGTTGGAGTGAGTGTCCTCACCAATAGTGCGATCACATAATTAATCTCAATAATAAAAATACAAAGGGATGATGAATATAATAGTCAACTGGTCAACATAAATCGGTAACGATTAGATGAATTGAGTTTGACGTTACTGTCATATGACGGTGGTGATCAGTTGATCCCTTGAGGTCACACCTAAAGGACAATCCCCTAATCATGTTCATTAATTAATTGTATAACGATACAGATTAATTAATCCCTTAAATTGAACTAAGTTATATTAGTGAGAATAATATCTTCTTGTAATATGATTAAAAAAAATTAATTTTAGTAATTTAATTGTTATATTACTAAGAATGCATTATGTTTATGAAAATTTGAGATAAGTAAAGTTGGTTGATTATAATTATAAATTGTTGTAGATTATATTAACCAAATATGAGATGACCCATTTTATTTACATGTAATTATAAAATGTGAGTTAAAATGTTAAGTCTAATTTATTTGTTATGAAATTGCATTTAATTTGGTTAAATGCACATTTATAAGCTAAATTACATGTCACATCTCACATATGTGACAAATGACAAAATCACAAAAATAAAATGGACTCCATTTTACATATAAGGCACCGGTTTTTGTGAGCTACAAGGGTAGGGATTTAGGTCATGATTTGTTGTTCTAATTAAGAATAAAAACAACATGATTACTACCTAAACCTATGCACTAGCTAGTTTCTTGTGAAGAACAAAAATAAAAGGCAACATCCTTCCCCAAAGGGGTGTGCCGGCTCCATGGGTAGAAAAAGAGAAGTGTTTTCTTTTATTAATACTTACTTGATCTCATATGTAAGGGATACTAACTTATATCTCAACCTCTCCACTTATCACTCTAAATAATAAGCTTAAGAAGCCTCAAACATCTAATGTTCATAGATTACTAATAATATTACTAAGAGTAGTAATAGAGTGATTAGTAATATTTTAAGGGATACTACTTATCATTCTAGTGTAGTAGTTTAGTAATGATTAAGGGTAGTCTTGGTGCATCTAAAAGGAGTGTTCTCATACTAAGAACTTGGAGATCATCCACATATTTTAAGCTCAAGAACAAGATTAGGAAGGTGTTCTAATCTTGTGCCCAAAATCGTTTATATTCGATGTAAGGAACAATTTATTCTTCCTTTTTGTATTTTGTTATGCATGGATAAGGTCTTCATAGTTTAAGAGTAAACTATTAATGAAATAATATTAGAAATGTCTAATATTGAGTTTAAGAAAGTTTCATAAACGATCAATTGTACTAAGCTTTTGTTTTAATATATAGTGACATTCGCGGTTTTGCCTTTGAAGGTTTTTAAAATCTCGTATTTTCCGCTGTAAATCTATGTGTTTACTTTATTGTGAAAACGAGGGGTGTACGGGACGGATTTGGTCCTGACTAGGACGGACCCTTGGACCCCAAAAGTTTCTAAAAAGTTGACAGATTGGTCGGCATCAGAAAAATATGCGGTTTAGCGATTTTAATCACCCATAATCGGAGTCTGTATTATTTAATGGCGTCCGTTTTACTATTTTGAGTCTTTGAGTGGAGATAACATATGGAAGTAAATTTCTTATACTATTATGCTTATCTGGACAACATAGTTATCATGTTAGAATCATTCACATATTTATATACGTATATATTACCGTCACATGTTTAACTAGTGGTTTCAAATTATGAGTTGACCATGTTTAATAGGTTTATCATTATATCGCATTTTCTATGTCGTAATCACATGTTTTAGTCAAATAAGTCTCGTATACCTTGAGTAGTCCGTTGAGTCTTGTTTGATTGGATGATCCGGAACTCTCATTTCTCGTTTGTACCCTTTTACTCGTTAGACTTTATGTTGGAGCGATAGAGGTACATTCTTTGATATGTTAGTGGGGATATGACGACGTTGTTAGGAGGCGAATGCAATGCATTGATCGACCCGGCCGTCAAATGTTGTATCTTTGCGAGGTGGTGTCATTTCATGTAGCATACTTGCTTGTTTATTCTGGACCTCATCTCCCGTGCGGGTTTAGCCAGAAGATGATGCTTGTACTCTTTCTTCTCTTTCGTGTGGATTTAGCCGAATTTGAGGTTACTCGCTACCGTCTGGGTTTAGCCGGAGGATTGAGTCTTTGATGCGAGGTTTATCGCATGTCGAATCAGGAGGGTTTATCCTGAGAGTCTGGACAGGTTTAGACTAGTACTTCTGTTTTGTTGTTGTCCTACCGGGAGGATTAGAGTCTTGAGTATACGAAATGTTTATCTTATATGGCTCAGGGAAAATTTTATCCCGTGGATTAGTTTGTCTTGTCTTGCAAATTACAAATGCTAGTGTGTGTCATTTACCGTGAGAGTATGTTTGATTGACATGATGGTTGTTGGATGTGTATTGGCTTGTTAGATGCCTTTATCTTGTGTGTCATGTCCTCAACCTCTTTGATTATATCGTAACTAACGGTGAGATGCAATCCGTTAGTAGTGATATAGTTGCCAAAATGAGTCTTCCCTAGTCATTGTTTACATGATCATCATATCATTGTTACACCTCACATGCTTATATCTTTCTTATGAAATGTTATCGTTGTAATTGGCATGATATATGTATACGCATGATGATGTATGTGTGATACGAATTATTTAGCTGCGGAAATGAAAGGGATAAGCAGACACCAAGTTAGACCAATAACTTGATGGACGAGATTGGTTAACCATGACCTATTAGTTCGATTCGCGTAACAATTAGGAAACATGTCCCAATTAATCACTAGTTTTTGATTATCGCAACAATCCGAGTTTCACAAACAAACGTAACACACGTTTAATTAAGAGAGGCAAGTTTTTCCTTTTCTCAAAATATTTGGTTTCCTCAAAATGATGGCCTAAGACCCCTATTTAAACTATATTACATGAATCAATATGAAAATTTAACTCCTAAATACAATGTACTAGAAAATGATACATTAAACTAACTATAATAATGATTGAGATTAAATGAAACTAATTATGAACTTTGATAATAATACTTGAACCGTCAGCTTTGGGATACGACTTCAATAAAGGCTCCATATTCAATAAATTCGAGATACATTTAATCATCCCGAAATTCATTTAACCAACCACGTTAATCGTCGGGAATGCATTAAACTGATCTTCGATTTTTAATTGAATCCGTCCCTCCATTTACCCTTATCCCTACTCGTATCATCCGCCCTTTCTTAAAAAAGAATTGCCCCAATTCTTGTACCTATTAATGTCAAGATAAGGGCTAGTATTTTGATACAACATGTGCCTTTCCTTTGTTTCCCAATGCCCGGATAAAAAACGAACACACCTATAATGTCGAGACTCATCTCATTTTTCAGCGTTGAAACATAGTCTTGGACCTTCAAATCAATCAAATAATAATCGCGGTAATTTAGAAACCCGTTGGGATTTATTATGTTCTTGCAGAAGTTCAGTTTCACAATCCCTATATCGGAATTGTGACCCGAACCAAGTGAACAAAATGACTCCCTTGCCGATACATCAACCATGTCCTCTTGACTATAATCGTCAAACATAGGAGGATGATTGAAATCAATGGAAGAACCATCATTATAAACAACATGCTCTTCACCTTTAAAAAATAACGGCTTATCAAAATTATCAGAGAACGGAGGTAAATCCAGATTTAAGAAATAATCAGACTCGTATTGAATTTCTTCATCAAAGCATAAACCTTTTTTGTGATTGAAAATTTTTAAAGGCTCCATCTTTTTATTTTGCGGATGAACAGTACTTTACCTGTGAACAGTAATTTTTTTGTTGTATTTGAATTTGATGCGCCTACGATCGTCTTGAATTTAAGAAAATCAACAGCCTAGGCTCTGATACCATATGATACAAAATATTTAGCAGCGGAAATGAAAGGGATAAGCAGACATCAAGTTAGACCTATAACTTGATGAACGAGATTGGCTAACCAATACCTATTGGTTCCAATCGAGTAACAATTAGGAAACGCGTCCTAATTGATCACTAATTTTGGATTATCGCAACAATCCGAGTTTCACAAACTAACGTAACACACGTTTAATTGAGAGACACAAGTTTTTCTTTTTCTCAAAATATTGGATTTCTCAAAATGATGGCCTAAGACCTTTATTTAAACTAAAACATGAATCGATATGAAAATTTAATTCCTAGATACAATGTACTAGAAAATGATACATTGAACTAACCATAATAATTATTAAGACTAAATGAAACTAATTATGAACTTGGATAATAATACTTGAACCGTCGGCCTTGGGATACAACTTCAATAAAGGCTCCATTTTCAATAAATTCGAGATACATTTAATGTTCCCAAGATTCATTTAACCAACCAAATTTATCGTCGGGAATGCATTAAACTGATCTCCAATTTTTTAATTGAATCCGTCCGTCCATTGACCTGTATCTTAACTTGTGTCAATGTGTAACACTCCCATATCAAGGTTACAATACCCCCTTAGCACATGGGAGTACTACCAACTCGGTTGCCCGAAGTAGTAAGCATCACAACAAGCAAACAAGAGACAACATTTATTAAATAGATGTTTAAAGGTGATTACATAATCAAAGCAGATGGCATACCATATGACCAAATACCAGATCCACAATAATATTAAGATGCCAAATCTGAAAACAATGTTTAATACTTCTACCAGTTCAAGACTCCAACTGACACGCCAAACTGACACGCGGAAGCTAGACTTATCAATTATCCCATCCTCGATCCCACGCAACGCTAATGATTACCTGCTATCACCTGCTCACTATCCCGCAATAAATCACATCGGTTTTATAAAATAGTAGAAGGGTCAGTATATGCTTACACCGACCAACGTACAAGATAAGTACAAGGGACAAGAGACACCAGAGGCCCACCGCAGCGGTCACCTCAATATACTCAGGTTACCAGTCTGCTCTACAAAACCATCAATTGACCCTGCATCAGAGTGATATGCGTCGAACTTCCAACTCGCCATAGCAAGATAACCAGGAACATTAATGTGCACATCCCCCACGTGGCAGGAAAGCCACGGGGACGAACTCGTGGTGTGACCTGTCTCCGAACAGGATCACCAAACCATAGTAACCATAGTAACATCAACCACAACTCCCCAATCTCCAACATTGTCACAACAGTGACCACAACATCATCGCATATCAAGTATCACAAATAACAAATCAATAATCTCATACCATCAATTAGCATAAACAAATACTGAGTAGGAAACCCTACCTTTTAGCAAATTCCGCTAGCAAGTCAAGCAGTCAAAAGTACTCCATTAAGAATTCCCTCCCTATACAATTACAATAACATAATCAACAACAATTTCCCTTTCCCCAAATCAATTAGGGAAAATTAATATCACATAAACAATGGAAATCAATTGCAAACAAGAATAGTTACTCCGATGATCGACCAACGAGACAAAAGCATAGATCTGGCACGAGATGATGAAAGGTTCTTGAGGATTTTTGAGAGAGAGTTTAAAGTTTAGGGTTTGTGATTAAAAAACGTAAAATTAAATTATCTAATTTAACTCCTCCTTACTGACCTTTAATCACTCATCTGATAACCCCTAATCTGCGTCGTACTCCGTCGAGTACGACATAAATGACCCCTAATTGGCACTTGACCGAGTATGTCGTACTCAACATGTACGCGGTTGAGTACGACATACTCGGTCAAGTGCCAATGTAACTCGGCCGAGTATTCAAGATCAGAATACCACATAAATTACCAGCCAAATTTACTCGGTCGAGTAGCCTACACTCGGCCGAGTACACCATGTACTCGGTCAAGTCAGCCCTACTCGGCCGAGCCCCTAATACACATAAATACAGAGTATTACAGTTTTCCTTCCTTAAGAATGAACTTCTTCCTCGAAGTTCATAACTCATACTCCTCCACACAAACACCCTACCAACAAATAAGACCAGGTAAGACACCGCTAACAACAAATATGGTAAACCATAACCCAACGCATAAACAACGCATACACACAACAAAAATATCAAGACAAAACAACAATATCTCATATTTATTACTACCCAACAATACTCAAGACACAACATTAGCAAAATGCACTAGCAAAATGTACTATCTCCTACGCCCCCTTAAAAACAAGGTTACGGCCTCGTAACCGAACATACCTCTTGTGATACACGGGTTTCGCGATACTTTCCAAAACTGTATTGCACGAAGTACCACAGATGGAGAAACGAGGGACAAGCGGGAAAACACGCATTTGTAGAGTCGCCACCAACTTTTGTGGGAAGTTGGAACCGTTCGAATACTTTATGTCATGTCAAGACACAAAGTGATGACATGAACACTAAGAACTCGTTACCCTTAGCATTCTATGTCTAGAATGACTCTCGTGAATGCCAATGAACACGGATGTTCACAGAGATCTGAAGTAAGGGGTGAGGGTACGTATTAGGAAGTTCTTTTGATCGAACACCTAATCCTGACCGCTTCGATAGCATCCTCTACTAATGATTAGGAAAACTCTTCTGTTATCGACGTGTTGTCGGTTATATGCATGCTATGCAACATCCATGTTTTAATCCTAGCATGTGAGCTTAGACTAGTCGGTTGAACATGTAATTTAGCATTTAATTAGGTCGAAGTAGGATTTAGAACACAAGTAATTAAATCATACAATAAATTAAATAAAACTATACAAGAAATATTACAATTGATTACAACAGATACATGATCTATGTCGAAAATATGTTTGAAAGATTAATTGAATCAAAGAAAAGAATTAATGAAACTAAACGAATCATATCAGCGGTGATAATACGAATATTAGTCAATTAATTACCTAATTAAACTACGTCAAAACGAACCGGGAAGTTCAGAGACATAAACCAGCCTGGAACATGCATAACATGAGGTGCGTCCTCTAGAAGAGGCGCAACACTTTGTTCGCCTGTCCCTGAGTTGGGTTCTGGTTGTGAAGCTAGAATCGCAAACAGTTAGTGTTCGGTTGTGAATTACGGTTTATTAATGATCTACAAGTCAATTTAAGTGATTTAAGTCATATTAAATATATCAACTATATCAAAGGCGAATCTAGAAACTAAATATAGACAGATCTAACCTCTAAAGACACAGATTAATAGATGACAAAAACCCACTAATATTGATTATTAGGGATTTAAGTCAAACAAACTAAATAAAGAAACACTAAAGAAAAGGTTTTGAAATTTTTTTGACATAAATCCGATATAAATCTTACATTAATTAAGATAAAGTACAATAAAAAAGAGATGGGATTAAATACTCTCAGACTTAAATGTTGACGAAACGAGATATGTACTAAAGTTATCGATTTAGCGACAGCTCGACTCGAATGTAAGGAAATTGCCCTCGCAAGAGGAACGATTGATTAATTAAGTTGATTAAAATTGATTATTGTTAAGTTGGTCAAATTGGTAGGTTAATGCAATAACGTGACAGGTACCAGAAGGATATGAGCTTACGTGGTCGATTGATCAAGCACGTAGTTGTCAAAATACTTAGAGCAAGGTCTAGAATGCAAAGAGAGAAAAATAAGGGGCGGAACACTCGCGTGCCTTTGAAGTGTGCACGAACATGTCCTTATATAAGGAGAGATCCGAAGAGATATGGAATAACTCGAACACGTAAAAAATTCTAGAAAATATTCCGGAAACAGGTAAAACGAGCTTGGGGAAGAAGCGCATCAGGAACTGCGACCTTTGAGAGAGGCGCCGCGCCCGCTGCGTCGTTTCCCAAGTAGTTTCCTAATTTGAAAGAAAGATTTCCACGTTTCTTTATGGAAATTGCGGTAGATTTCGAATTCTTTTCTAAATAAAATATGAATATATTTTACCGAGAAATGATAAGTTTTGAAACATTAAAATATCCGGAATATTCTCGAGCGGTCAGACACGGTTTTAAAATAAGGTTTATAGAAAAAGAAGCGGTTTTGACCCGGACTCCAAAATGACTCTAATCACTGTTAAAACGACCGTATCTGTACGTAGACGACGACCAAGGGGTAGACTCAACTGTTCGAGCTATAACATGACGATAAACTTACGAATTGTCATACATCGTTCCGCATACTAAACATGCGGCCCAATCATCACTTGGTGGTTGGCGGAAGGTGTAGATTTGAGGTATCTACAGAGCTTCCACTTTGACTGAGGCTTGGACAAGGCAAAAGTAAAAGTATAGCCATCAGGTCAATTGAAGATTACAACCTGACGACTATGGCGACGCGAAGCAGTTCCAAGGGTTTGAACCAAGGACCTGTTGGACTATGTATGAAAGCTCGCCAGCCATAAGAAGGAGTCATACCTGAGCATCTTCTTACTTAGACCTGAGGTTGCGTTATGAGGCTCGCCAGCCGTCTGAAAGGCATACGTAATGAGGCTCGCCGGCCGCTAGGGATAAGATGCGTAATTAGGTTCGCCAGCCGCTGGATGTGATAATCTGCCTTTCTCTGTCTTAAAGTGAGCTCTCGTTGGGGAAACACGTGTTGAAACTTGATATATGGAAGATTCTGTTAGGGTTGAATCGTTTTGAGAATCTGCACGGTCGAGCGAACAAAAATCTTGAGGATAAAAAATGGGCCCACGGATTGTATCTTCGCAAAAGTGGGTCTCTGTTGAAATGACGTGATGGATCTGAAACTTGCCGAGGCACGGGTGTTGAAAAAGAACCAAAGTATGAAAAATAGAAGTCGGAGAAGAGGCGCCTAAGACTTGGGCCCACAAGTAAAGAACTTGTAACCAACTTTCGAATTTAGACGAAACATCGCTGGGAAAGGGCGTAAGAGCTACGACCTTTGGAAGAGGAGCAGCTGTTGCTGCGTTTCTTTCCATGCTTCTCCCTGTCTGATAAAAGACGCGAACAGACGGATCATTTCTATTCATCCGAAATCACAAAAAACTCAAACCATTCTCTCTTTAATCGAGGTATGCGTTCTTGTGACAACCCTCGCGAATGCGGAAATAAAACATAACAAACATGTGAATTATAAAGCGGAAAATACGGTGTTTTTAAAACTTTTTACATGCAAGATAGAAATACGAGGAATGTCAATAATTACAAACCAAATATAAAATACTACAAGAGACGTAGTCTCTCAAAATGTTATCAATGTCAAAGTGATTAGCAAACTAGCTAAATAACGTCTAGAGGTGATTCATCCAGGGACAACGCCCGCTAGCTCACACCCGAACCCAAAATACCACAAGCAAAAAGCCATCCAATCAAGCAACCTGCTCATTCATGAAAAACATGAACGCCACAGTCAGTGGGGAGTAACTCCAGGTTCTCCCAGCCATATCACATTAAACGTACATAGAAGGAAATACAAAAGTAGAAGCATGCATATATAAATATACATGTGAAATACGATAAGGATAGATAGGCAATGCAATATATAATGAGAAGAGCATATGGAATACAAATCCGAATCCATCATGTTATACAATGACTCGGGGAAGACACTCTTAGGCAACTGAATACGCTCACTAGGGCTTACATCTCACCGTTAGCGGTATAAGTTTGATAAGATTGAGAATCGACAAACAAACCATGCCAAGTCATGCAATGATCATGAATAAACAATCATGGACTCGACAAACAAACCATGCCAAGTCATGCAATGATCATGAATAATCAATCATTTAATCATGCATCCAAACACAAGGACACAAAGACGACATCTCTCACGGTAAATGAAACGCACTAGCACCGTGTACATGGCAAGTATGATTAAAAGGCATCCACGAGATAAGCATTTCCCTGAACGCATACACGATTCAATTCATTTCGTATATGTGGACTAATTTCCTCCGGTAGAACGACGATAATAAATACCCGGTCCTAGTCTAAATCTGGCCAGAATCCCGAAATCACATTTTCCGGTTCGACATGCGATAAACGTTTCGCATCCAAGACTCGGTCAATCAAATGACGCCGAGTACCCCAAATTCGGTAGATAATTCACGAAAGAGGCGGAAAAGAGCTCAAGTCTCATAACAAGCGGTACGCTACATGCAAATAACACCACCTCGCAAGTACACAACATTTGACGGCCGGGTCGATCAACGCATAGCGTTCGCCTCCCAACAACGTCGTCGTATGCCCACTAACACATGCAATTAAGCAGTAGGATACCTCCCCGTTCCGACATTCCAGCCTTACGAACGTGAAGGTACCCAAGGGAATGAGAGTACAAAGCACATAACAAAATAGTGCTCAAATCGTAACATTTGTAAAAACCGACTCAAAGTGGGACATACCAAAAACCGTCACCAAGCATGAGACTGGGGCATTATATAAATGTAAATATGATAAACATGAATCATTACATGATACATAAGCATTAGACCAAGTTTAAGAAGCATAATAAATCGGAAACATAGATCTTATCTCAAAACAACGAGTTTGGAAACTAACTAAAACAAGGTTCCACTTCAAACGGTCATATCTAGAGTTCTAGATATGTAAATGCAGAAATTTTAAACGGAGGTGATAGCTTTTCCTCTTACGGTTCCAACGGTAGGTTACAAGCCCAAAACAAGCAAGTAACGAAGGAGATATGATCATTTTACGAAAAGGGGTCAGTGCAGTGAACTGCACAAGTCACGACCGTGACTTGTATTGCACGCCCGTGAAACTGTCTGTTACGCAAGGGTATTTGGTCAGCCACTATTTCACGCTCGTGACATGAGTTTCACGACCGTGACTTGGGTCTAGACAACTTCATTTTGTTCTAAACGCAACCATCATCAACTATTATCATAAATCATCAATTCTCATATCAATTCTCAACAAACAACAAGTATCATCATCAACACAATTTCTATGAATACTAATCCTATTCCAAAAACGATTACTAACATAGAAAGCACATTAAAACACGTAAATGATATCAAGTAACCCTTCACCGTTACCTTTTCGCGTCTTTAATCGATTTGTAGAAAGTCTCCACCTACAATTAGATAACAAAAGATGAATACTTCCTCCATTCCATTTGATTGTTTACGTTTGCTTTATACACGTACATTAATGCACATTTTCTTTTATTTATATCTTTAGTTACATATCACGAAAAATTATAAAAATTTGATATTAATAATGTACTCGGTAAGACAATTTAAACAAGATCTCACATGACTATCTTTTATTATATACATTAGCTTTTATATTAAAGATTCCCCTCACTTATGAATAGTGCTCAAAAAGCAAATGTAAACAATCAAATGGAACGGAGGAAGTATCTTTCACATTGAGAAAGACGGATAATTTAAAAAGCGAGAAAGACGGTAATTTTATTACCAATACTGATAGAGGAAGATGAGAGGGGAAGAATAAGACGAACTTACGTGAATTTGAGCGAGAAATGAATGAGTTATGACGAATCTAAGCTTGGATCAAAAATGGAGGCAAGGGTTTTGGTTTTCTTAGTGATGAAGTAAGTTTGAGTTGTGTGAGTATGAATTAGGTTAGGAGGTAGTATGAGGGAGTATGAGGGAAAAAGTCAATAAAAAGTCAAAGACGACTTAAGACGGGTTTTATTTGAAATCTCGCGGAACATCCAAATACGAACTTAGAAATTCTAAATTCGACTCGGAAAACTAAATTCTAAAATTAAAACTTAATTTCGCTGAAAATTATCCGTAAAATATTTTTACTATAAAAATAGGGTACCTTTGCGGGTGTTACAGTTCTAATCTCGCTTTAATCGCTTATATTTGATCAATTTAGTATTAAAAATTGGGGTTTCCTATCCCCAAATAACTTGAAAATTAGGACTAGCGCCTCGCCTATTGCAGCTTTGAATGGTAGAAATTGACATTAGGAATGAACAATTGACCTTGTTAGAAACATAGCCATGCAGTCGTTTTTCGTTTTCGTCGAGTTTTGAACAAATGAGATAAATACTCACTAAATCAAAAACCGCTTTGAAAATCCCCTTAGGGTAGCTCATTTTGGATTAAACTTGGTGTTCTGGAACCCTTTTGTAGCGGGTGAACTTGTTGTAGCATTAGATTTTCAGTTTGCGACGGTCTTTGCAGGACACTTTTCTAGGGTAAAATCGCTATTATAGCGAAATGTTGTCGAATGTTCGACTCAAACCCAAAAATTAGGCTTCGAACTTAGACTTGAGTTGACCCCTACCCTACATGTGTAGTCAGGGTTTTCGAAAGAACGGTCAAAGATGACCAGAAAGCGTCTTGAAAATGACTTGAAACGCTTTTAAAGTGTGCTTGCCATTGTTTGAAACTGTTGAGGATTTGCTTGAATCGTTTGACATGTTTGAAATGTGTAGGTGACATTTCTTCTACGTCAGGGACAGTTCCCATGGACATAGATTGCGAGCCTTCTTCTTCCTGTGTGGGATAAGATATACTAGCCGAGGTGGCGCAGAAGGCCGGAATGGCTTAGGACGAGATTCCGAGGAGGATTACCACGGGTCAAGGTGGACACCATCTGGTGGGCGCACCTGAGTAGGCTGAGAGATGGGATGGTAGACATCTCATTTGGGCAGTGGAGAGCCACATGTCTTACAGGACGACGCGGAGCATGGTAAGCCTCTGTGTTTGTTTGGTCATTTTCCATATCCGATTGCCACTTCTTTTGAAGTATAAAATGCTAGTTGACTTTCTTGATTCAACTTGCAAGAGGATGTGAACATGAGGTCCTTCTATGGTTACACGACCATGATGGAGGCGGACGAAATGCTGACCGAGGAAGAGAAGACTCTAATTGGGGGAGTAGCCTTCGAAGAGTTGGTCCGAGCCTGGAGGTCGATCACGGCGATGAAGATTTGGGCTAACCTTTACCTGATTCGGGCCTTCTTGGATTGTTACTGGGATACGACTTCGAATTTTCATATACCTTTTGGGAGGTCGGAGTCACCTTGGAGGATTACGACATGATTTCTGGTCTGCCGTGTGGAGAGGAGAACTTGGAGTGGCCGTCGATGGCCATGAGGGTCGAGTCGGAGGAGGCGAGACATCTTATAGGTTGGAACCTACCGGGCGGAGCGGCTGCTCTACCTGGGTTGGTGCCGAGCTGTTATGTTAGAGACTACTTTGCTGGTAGGACTCCGGCGATAGTGAGGATAGGTGGATAGATGGTAGCTCCTCCTCCTTGTACAGCTGAGCAAAGAGCTCAGTGTTGGTTGTGGTGGTTCTTATCTTTGATTTACTTCAGAGACAAAGGGGAGAGGCTATCGACAAAGCTTCTTCCTTTCCTTTCTTACTTGAGTAGCCTAGGTCACTGGGAATGGGTTACTCTTGGCTTTGCGGATGTCAATTGTTACTTAAGGGCTTGGGTGAGGCGGGCGCTAATGGAGAAGGGCACTTGTTCTGCTACAGTCGGTCCTGGAATCTTGCTGGAGGTATGAACCTTCCTTTGAACCTTATTGAAAGATCAATAATCTTGTTTTGATTGAAAGATCAATATTTGATGTTGATATTGTTATTACCCCTTTTTTTTTGCAGGTGTGGGTGTTCTCCTACTTTCCGGGTTTTGCACCCAAGAGGGCGAAGCCTGAGCCGAGGGCGTACCCATTTGTGAGGGATTGGGTAGTGTGCCGTAAGAAGAGTTAGAATTCTTCTTATTATGTCTGTAGAAGGGGCGTGAATGCTCTGCAGCTGGAGCACGTAAGTACCTCCGACTGTTGTTTTGTTTTATGTCTTTTATTTTGGAGAAAGATCATAAGGAGTGATCGTTTGTCTTATCATCGTCTAGAACTAGATCATAAGAATGACCCCTTTCTTTCTTTGTCTTAGTGGGTTCCGAGGCCTTGGGTTGACTATCCGGACGCACCAGCTTTCGTAGCTGAGGTCTTACCTCCTTGGTGCTCGAGTCGCTTGCTGCAGAGGACGCCCATGGGACCCGTGTTGTACTTGGGCGAGTGTTTTAGTTGGCAGTGTTCTCGTGATGCTTTCACTGTCTCCATCGATCCTCCGGGGTCGATGTTTAGGGAGCCTTATGATGCTGAGATCCAAGCTGACCTAGCTGGTGCTAGTGGGAACACCCTTCTCCTTCCTGACAAGGATTACCCACGGTTTGTTTGTCGGAGATTGGCGTACTGGCCGATCTTTATATTTGAACTTCGACAAATGATAAATCACTTATTGATGAATCATTTGAACTTCGCAGGAGATCGTGGTGGCGGGCGTCGAGCCCCCAGCTTACCCCGAGGGGATTGAGTACCCGGATGCGGCTGGTTCCACGATGATTTCAGAGCTTCGTGAGTTCAGTCTTGCGGTGAGTGATGTTGGCTTGGAGGAGTGGGAGCACCTCGTGAGGAGGGTGAGCTTCCAATCCATGACCGTCTTTTGTTGCATATGACTGCCTTTGTTTTAACGTTTGATTTGTATTTGAATGTAGATGGCCCCGTCTCCGCACGTCATGCTGTGGAGGGTCGTCAACCGGTTGCGGGATACAGCTGTTGAGGCACCCGTGGGTGGCCAGGACCAACAGGTTTGCATTCAGAAAAACACAAGGAATAAGTAGAATCAGATTTATTCAGTAGTCAGAGGCGGCAAAAGGAATAGCTGCTGGGACATTTCCCAAAGTGCTGTTATTGTTAGATGCTAAGCTAGGAGAAATAAAGGGATGGGGAATGACGGCAGGAGGAGACTCTCTAACGACTTTGCTAGACTCTGACTTGGACTCCAACTTCGACTCCGACTCTGAATCGAATTCGTTGTCGTCTCGTTCTCCTTTAAACATCTCTCCTTCTCCAGTAGTGACCTTGAAGAGTTTCCCTTGGTTGTTGGTCAATTTGATCGACTTTTTCCATCCTTTTGGTTGGCTTGAGCCAGCGTCGTTGATCAACGCTGTTGGGTTGAAATGATCTTCTTGAAGTATCATGGTAATGATCTCATCTTGTGCATCTCTGATGAATCGATCTTCTCCAAACAGAAGGCTAAATGCTTGTTCGTCTAAAGAAGGTGTCTGACGAGTTTTGACGGTAGGAACCGCTTCTGAGAGAATAAAGTTGCAATGGTGGAAGACCTCGATTCCATCTAATTGTATTCCTCTATAGTGCCAAGGCTCGGGAAACCCGTGGAAGTATTCTTGGCTTCCTTCCGTAACGAAATATCCGTTTAGAGTAGGGAGATAAGGTTGCATCTGGATTCTCTTACTCTTACGATTTTGCACTTGAGTAACCATTTCTAAGGTTTCTTCCTTCGTGGGTCTGTACCCTAATCCCAATGGTATCTTTTCAGAGTTCCCTTCTTTGTATGGTGCAAAGGTACTTTTCCTGGTTGGGTTTAATTGCATTCCTGGGAAGTATCCCTGGGATTTAAGTATGTGGTTGACCACTAGGTTAGAGAATGGGTCGAAACATAGAGGTGGCAACTCACTCTTTACAAGATTCAGACTCTGAAATCCTCCAAGCTCATATGTTGGATCCGTAGCTACTTGATTGCTGGACATTTTCTCTATCACAGCCTTGATAGGTGACCAAGTGATCGTCACTACCTTGCCATCTAGAGGAATTTTGATCTTCTGGTGTAGGGTGGATGTTACTGCTTTAGAAGCATGAATCCATGGCCTTCCTAGAAGTATGTTGAAGGATGCTTCAATGTCTACAATCTAGAAGTTAACCTTTCGCTCGACTAGCCCAGTGGCTATGGTGAGGTTGACTAGTCCCACTACCTTCTGTCGTGTCCTGTTGTATGCTCGAACACCTTGGTTGGTAGGAGTCCAATCCGTTTTTTCTTGCCCAATTTACGTGCCGTCTTCAGTGGTATGGCATTGACTGCGGAGTCATCGTCTACCAAAGTCATGGGTATATTCATCTTTAGGCACATGATTGTGATGTACAAAGCGAGGTTATGACTAGCCCCAAAAGGAGGTAAGTCTTTATCTGAGAAGGTAATTGGGTTGCTGAGCTTGACAAAATCTTGGAAGACCAAGTTGACTACCTCGTCGGTGTAAGTTTCTTAAACTCGATATTAGACATTTTTAATATCATTTTGCAATTAGTTTACTCATAAACTAATGGATCTTATGCATGGATAACATAAAAACAAATAAGGAAGAATAAGTAGTTCCTTACATAGATTTAAACAGATTTTGGGCACAAAATAGGATTCCTTCCTACTTTGTTCTTGAGTTCAAAATATAAGGATGAACTCCAAGTTCTTAGTATAAGAACACTCCTCTAAGTTGCACCCAAGACAACTCTTAATCTCTACAAAATACTACACTAGTATGATATTGTAGTAGCCCTTAAAATAAAATTAATACCACTATTACTACTCTTAGTAATCTTGTATCAATATATAAGAACTTAGTTTATGTGTAAAACTTCTTAAGTTTTATCTAAGTGTAAGAAGTTAAGATTATAGAGAGATAAGTAACTATATTATTATGAGATCAAGTAGTGAATTAATAAGAAAAACTTCTCTTTTTCCTTCACTTGGAGCCGGCACACTACCTACTAGGGAAGGGTGTTGCCTTTCCCTTTTGTTCTTCACAAGAAACTAGCTAGGGCCTAGGTTTAGGTATTAATCATGTTGTTTTTTATTCTCAATTAGAACAACAAATAATGACCTAAATACCTACCCTTTTGGCTCACAAAAACCGGTGCCTCCTACGATAAAATGTAGTCCATTTTATGTTTGTGATTTTGTCATTTGTCACATATGTGACATGTGACATGTAACATGCAATTAGGCTTATAAATGTACATTTAACTAATTTAAATGCAATTTCATAACAAATAAATTAGACTGAACATTTTAAGTCACATTTTATAATTACATGTAAATAAAATGGGTAATCTCATATTTGGTTAATATAATCTACAACAGCTTGTAATTATAATCGACCAATTTCACTTATCTCAAATGTTTCACAAACATAATGCATTCTTAATTAGTAATATAACAATTAAATTACTAAAATAAATCTTATTTAATAATACTACAATAAGATATATTTCTCACTTACAATTTAAACTAGTTCAATTTAAGGGATTAATTAATCTGTATCGCTATACAATTAATTAATGTACATGATTAAAGAATTGTCCTTTAGGTGTGACGTCAAGGGATCAACTGATCACCACCGTCATACGACAGTAACGTCAAACTCAATTGAGCCAATCGTTACCGATTTATGTTGACCAGTTGACTATAATAGTCATCATCCCTTTGTATTCTTATTATTGAGATTTAATTATATGATCACACAATTGTTGAGGACACTTACTCCAACAATCTCCCACTTGTCCGAGACAAGTGTGCGTCACCAATTCTCTTGTCCTATTACAATCTCCCACTCAATGCAAGGTGTCTTGCAGGTCGTACTTGCATTTGATCATATCAAGAGTGGTTTCCTCGATCTGGAGAGTAACTGTCTGACCGGAATTATCTATCATAGATACCTTCCGAGCGTGGACACGCATTTTCAGCTTACTCCTCCTCGAGTGGCCTTGAGATTTAAAACAACCCTGACAAGGGGTGGACAATTCCTATCGCACTATTCCCTTCGAATAGCCATAGCTCATCATGACCCAAAAGATGCTTATTTGACCCCAGTTACGAAGGTCGTAGAGCATAAATCAAAGTCACTCTGAAACTGTGCCACCTTAGGCGAACAGTCTTTAGTCAAATAATTGACTCAAAAGAATACTAGTAGCTCTTGCCACGACCAGGCTACAAGAATTGCAAGAATTCTATAAGCGGTCACTGCCCGACAGATTGTCTCTTACATCCTGTCTATCTGATCGATTGGTCATCCCTTATTACCCTATGGCACTTGAACTTGCCATCAATCACATCACACTCTAGTCACTTGGAGACGTCACCTCATATATAAGCAACTAGGGGCCAATGCTATGTTAATGCAGTCCACTTTAATGGAGTCCAAAAATTGTCTCTACAATCCATTTGAATATAACAAAGCACAAAACTGAGTTTATGAAACTCAAACGATAAATGTGATTATCATATATGAACAATCAACACAATGTTATTGCTTCATATCATATAATCTAAAGTATATTTCGTCCATGACAATTCATGACGATCTTATTAAACGCAATAAAGGCTTGGGTAGTGAATATACCATATATTCATTTATTCCAACCTTGTGAATTGCTTTTTCCTTCCATCCAACGTTATTCCTAATAACATGAATTTATCTACGTATATGTCTAGATCTCTATCTAGTGTTGGGCTCTATAACTTGAAAGATGCTCCCACTCGTTATCATGATAACTGATAGGTATTTAGGTGAAAGGATCTACCATTAGCTCCTTGTAAGCCACCTTTTCCTCATCATAATGTACTAGTTCTCTATTTGTAGAATTTATGATGATTGACTCTTCAATCATGCTTTTAGTTATTCGCTTCTTATATAACAAAAGTATGCCTAGGATTTCGATAAATCCTCATAAGTTTGGAATTTGGGTTTGTGTAACCTTTACCACATATCCAAATTTTCTCTACCAAACACAAGAATGTATCCCTAGTTCTCCTTTAGAACCCTACGGATTTTCTAGTGGGCTATCCAATGACACTCATGTGGATTGATTTGTTATAGTCTTGTCATGCTCCCAGCATACAATTCATTTAGGTATGTGCATGTAATGGCATACATGATTGGTCTAATGGGGGAAACATTAGTACTCATGTGATCAACAACTCTTAGGTTCAGTGGATGACTATGACCCTTTCATAGTGATCCCACTTTCATCAACATGAATAACCTATTTTAACTTGTTGAAATAGATAAAAGATCTTATCAATATAAGACACCTTTTAAATGCCAAGCTAAAATCTTTTATTCCAAAATAGATTTTGATTTTAGTATACATGTTGCCCTCTTTCATCCAGCATTAAAATCCAACCATTCCTTTCAAAAAGGTAACACGCATACGTTACTCACAACGAGTTATACGTCATTCACGTGGAAAACAATTTCTCCCACTGAACTTCATGTCTTTACATGATAACTTTAACTCCCACTTAACTTCATGTCCATACATGACTTTAACTCCCACTGAATTTTTTGTCTTTACATGACTTTAACTCCCACAGAATTTCATGTCTATACATGACTTTTTGACAATTCGAGTGAAACTCTTCTTATATCTTATAATAGAAAAGATCATCATAACCTCTAGGTAGATACCTTAGGCTTGTGTCATGTACACATCCTTTTCCAAATCCCTATTTGGACATGTGGTTCTTGTTGTGTATCTTGTACGCACCTAGAATGAGGTATTTCACTGATGATTCGGATCTAAGCATAGTTACGCATTAACTTGGCTTTTGAAGACATCTACATGTCTATCCATGCAACTACAATTGGACAACTCCAAATAAAACATTTTCTTTGCATAGATTCCATTTAGTTTTATAAGTCTCTTATGTTAGAAAATCGAATTTTAAAATTTCTAGATGCTTCCACTTCATAGATCATAATCTTATTATATCAAGAACAATTTCTTTTGGTCTCGTCACTAGTCTAAGGATTCACCTAAGAACGCTTTCTTTTGGTCTCCTCACTAGTCTTGAGTCTAACCTAAGAACATTTTCTTTTGGTTTCCTCACTAGTTCCTAACTAGTTTTTCGTTGTGGCTTATTTTCTCCCACTCTATCTTTAGAAAAATACAATTATTTTCTTTAAAGATAGCCTTATGAGCCACAAACAATTTTGTACTCATACTCGTGAGGGAGGTAGAAGTATTACAACATGACCTTAAGTGATCTACTAAAGACTTCATTGTAAAGACATCGAATCTTAGCTTCGAGATAGACTAGTTCTATAAGCTAAAGAGGTGTACTCATATTCATGTTAATTACAATCTTTATAAGTGGTGTGGACAATTGGTTTGGTAGACTCCCTACTTTGAGTTCAATAAATCAATTTTGACTTAGTAATTGATCTTTCAAAGTGAGAATCGAATTCTTAGTCTTCTTTTATAATGATCCAATCATCATAATACTAATATGATCAATTTGAGTTAATACAATTTATGGTTTTAGTGCAAGTAGAGTATGATGACAAGTTTTTAGAACTAAAAGTTTCAACAAACCGAGTGACTTGGGCTGAAAACCAAGTCACTAAAGCCAATTACGACCAATGTCAATAAAAGGAATTAAACAAATTTCCATGTCAAACAAGGAAATTATAAAAGTTCTAAAACAATGTCTCAAAATACATCCCATGTGACACCCTCAAATTTGCGGAAAGAAAAAAATTATTTAAATACATAATGAAGGTGTCTGAAATAAAAAGGGTCATTACAAAACGGAAATAATATTCTACAAAAGAAATATACAAGACGGGAGACATATCTCCCGTATAAATACGGAAATAAAAGAGTGTATAATAATATACAATCTAAGAACCGAATATAGGTCCAAGGTAAATACTTCGCTCGCTAGCTCGTCAATGTACCCAATGTATGCATCACCACCTGTTCGACCGCATTAAATATAAACACGGAAGCCACAGTCAGTGGGGAGTAACTCCGAGTTCTCCCAGCCACGAAATGTCGAGTTTAATGAAACATGAATAACATAACAGCAATGTATATGGAAAATACAAAACTTAAACATATATGATATGCTTTTCATGTTATGAAACAGATAACTAACAAATAACCTAGCATATGAAAGCTATCATGTGAAACCGATAATAAACTATAACTCGAGGTAGGGAAGCTGGTATGCTAGCTCAGAGGTTCCTCTCAGAAACATGGCCATGATACACTCAAACCCTAATCAACACGTAATCATGTGAATCAGTTAACAATCGGTAATCCAAACTCTATCAATCCTAGCCGGCTTGCATCTCACCTTCTAGAACTCATAGAATCATACAAACATGAAAGACCAATACCTTACAAACAGGCATAAGTTCTTAGGGCATTCAATAGAAGACTTCTGTAACTCGAGGCTATACCACAAGGTAGGAAAACATCCTAGTCCTAGACTGATCAGACCTAGCGACAACAGCTATTCCATTCCCCGTCTCATGACATAACCGTACACAAGAAACTCTGCTAGGCGACCCCCTAGCAGAGATGGCTAGTACTTAAGCTGGCTCCCTTCCCAAAGCGGAACTCTTAGGATGCCATGCCCCGACTTGGGGATAAGCCCCCCAGGCCCGGGACACAAAAGCTATCAAGCGGCGAACATATACTCGTTAAAGATAGTACGGGCCTATCAATGTCATGGTCCAAGATACTCATTTAGAATTAGAATGGTCAAGACGCCATATACTCGTAATTCTCTATGGGTACTTAGTCAACACGACACCAACCATAAATAAAACAGTCACAGAAAAACATCCTATCATGTGACTAATTGCATATAAATCATAATCAAATATCATATCGCCTCATATCTACTAAGGCTAATTCAATAATTAAATACAACCTTACTTGAAGACAAATCCCCGACCCGAGTCCCGCGACGGGTCATCAGTCAAATCGGGGCTGACTAGATCTTAGTTTGACCAAACCCGTTGGATCAAACCGGCTAGAAGCAGAGTCTTTATCACATAGACATAAAATCAACATATTCATTACATGTTATTTTATTACTACTTCTAACATGTGAATTATCATATTATACCCCAAAAACCCGCTTGACTTAAATGATAACCAATTAAACTACGACCTCGTCTTATAATTTCTAACATGTGAGAAATAATAATTTATGAAAAACCTTTTTAATTAAATATTTTACTTATTAACATTTCCCACTTGCTAAATATTACAAAACACGATAACTCAAAAACCGTCGCAAGTCCCAAAGTGGGACCCACGGGCTGAGTTGGGCCGGACCCCACATGGGCTTGGATGGGCCCACGGCCTGTTTTGACATAAATGGGCTGTTTTACTTTAATTTTCTAAAACCGATTTCTAATATTTTCCCGCATGCTTTAACGTAATTAAAATCCGTCAAAACAACAATATAACAATCAATCATCGACACAACCCAAAGACCAAAACCCGGACACACCATGGACCAGCCCAGACCGGCTGGACCGGCCTGAACCGGTCTGACCAGCCTGAACCGGCCGGTTCACTGACCACCACACCCGGCCACCTCCACGGCCACAACAACCACTACCCCAATTAAATTCTAACATGTTTTTAATTAACAAACATCCATTTTTAAACATCCAATTCAACCATCAATCATACAAAAATCATGATTATAATTAAATCATACTAACATGTCTAGAACACTAACATATTAAAATTTCCATACAACATATAAATCATACTACTTAACATGTTACTACTAAAAATCATTAGTAACCATAATATGAACTAAAACCTAAGAAACTAAGGCTATGTGACATTATATCGTCGAGTAACTCGGAATCGTTACCTTAGCTAGCTAAAATCAAGTAGCAACAAAATAATAAGAACTAAGAAAATAAGAAACCCGTCTTCTAATCTTCTCCTAAAATATACGAGTCACAAAACTCGTCTTCAAAATCTTCCCCTATAAGAAATGACAAGAAAAACATTATTAGAACTTAAAATATGAATTCCCATAATTAAAGTGTTGAAACGATTTTGTCGGAATTGGAAATAAAACGTACTTGAAGATGGGGAGCGAAGAGGAGGTCCTAGAAATATAAGTTAGGACGGATTTAATTAAGAAATGAAGGTTTTATGAAGGTTTTGCTCAAGAACGATGAAGAACGGATGAAGAACGCGAAGAACGCTCAAGAACGATTAAAGAAAGTGATATTTTGATCTTAATTTGATTTGTTTAAAAATGAAAAGTTGTTTGTGAGTAGGAATGAGTGGATGAGTGCCGTGTAAATATAGGCCAAAATAGTGAGTTGGGTTTTGAAATTGTTGTTTTGGAATTGACCCGGTATAATAATTATATTACCGTAATTAATTAGATATTAAGTTAATTGAATTAAATATCAAGATATTATGTTATTGTAATGAAAAGAAAGAAAATATCAAGGTCAAAGAGAGAAGAAAAACCGTGAGTATAGGAGAGAAAGCGGGTCTGATTTTGAGCGATTTGCGTAATTTTCGTTAACTGATCGATAAAGTTGAAAATATCTTAGATATTCTTATTAATTTAATCAAAAGAATTAAAATATCTAACGTGAGTGGAAAACGATGACATGGGCGCGTGACTCAGGCCAAAGTCGAGTTTCGATTTTGTTGCGCGCTTTACGATGCGTCGGGAATAGTTAAATGACGTTCGGTTAAAACCGTAAACGTTATTCTTTAAATTCCGAATAAATTCCAAATAATTATATTAAATTATGATAAATCTTAATAAATCTAAATAAAAATAAATCAAAAATATTATTTTTTTAAATAAAATTTCGGTCTTCATACTTATGAGACGAGTCGGGAAAAGTCAACGGAAGTCAAAATCGACTAAAAAGTCGGGAAAAGTCAAAAATGACATAAAAGTTCAGAAAAGTTTAAGACGACTTTAAAAGTCAAGAAAAGT
>JAIUZE010020261.1:0-21349 GCA_022085475.1 Heliosperma pusillum
GTTTTAATATAGAATTTTATGTTCCGAGTCGAATTTAGAATTTCCGAGTTCGTATTTGGAATTTCCGCGAGATTCCATGAGAATCCCGTCTTAAGGCGAGTTTGACTTTCGTTGACTTTTTACCTCATATACTCCCTTCCTCACCCTAAACCTAATTCATTTCCCACAACTCAAATTCATTTCTTCTTCTCTAAGAAACCCAAAACCTTGCCTCCATTTTCATCCATCTTCGAATCATCGCTACGCCTTCATTTCTTGTTCAAATTCACGTAAGTTCGTCTTATTCTTCTCCTCTTAGCTTCCTCTATCCGTATTGGTAATAAAATTACCGTCTTTCTCGCTTTTTAAATTATCCGTCTTTCTCAAGGTGAATGATATTCGTCTTTTATTATCTAATTGTATGTAGGTGGAGACTAGGAAGGTTTAGAATCAATTAAAGACGCGTAAAGGTAACGGTGAAGGGTTACTCGATATCATTTACGTGTTTTATATGATTTCTATGTTAGATTTCGTATTTATAATATGATTAGTAAGCTTAGGAATTGAGTTATTGTTAATGATTGTTGTTAGTTGATGATTGTTGATGATGATTATTGATTGTTGATAGGTTATAGAAGTTAAATATGAGAATTGAAAATGATTGAACTTGTGTATGTTGTTCTCGGGTAGGATGTAGTCCTGGCCGAAGGACCGGCTGCCGGTTCAGTGGCCGGCTGGGAATTCACTACACCGACCCTTTTTTGTAGAATGATCATATCTCCTTCGTTACTTGCTTGTTTTGGGCTTGTGACCATTCGTTGGAACCGTAAGAGGATAAGCTATCACCTCAACTTGGAATTTCTGCATTTGCATATCTAGAACTCTAGTTATGACCGTTTGAAGTGGACCCTTGTTTTAGTTAGTTTCCAAACTTGGTTTTTGTGGGTAGTTGTGCTCCGAGCCGGGGTACCGGCCGCCTCCCTCCACCCCGGCCTGGAACACGGCTGTGTTTTCTTCTTGAAATTTCTAAATCTCGTAATTGATAATAGTTCGCATGATTCGGTTATCGTATAATTTTACGTAGTGACTTATAATATTCCACTGTTTGGATATATGTATTTTAATTCGCTTGTATCACATGTTTTTGTGACGGTTTTGTGCTATGTCCCACTTTGAGTCGGTTTTTACAAATGTTACGGTTTGAGCACTATTTTGTTATGTGCTTTGTACTCTCATTCCCTTGGCTACCTCCACGTTCGTAAGGCTGGAATGTCAGAACGAGGATGTATCCTTCTGCTTAATTGCATGTGTTAGTGGGCATACGACGACGATGTTGGGAGGCGAACGCTTTGCGTTGATCGACTCGGCCGTCAAATGTTGTTTACTTGCGAGGTGGTGTTATTTGCATGTAGCGTACCGCTTGTTATGAGGCTTGAGCTCTTTTTCGCCTCTTTCGTGAATTATATCGACTGAATTTGGGGTACTCGGCGTTATAGTGTAAGACCGAGTCTTGGATGCGAAAACGTTTATCGCTGTCGAACGGAAAATGTGATTTCGGATTCTGGCCAAGATTTAGACTAGAGAACGGTGATTTATAATAGTCGTTCTACAGAGGAAATTAGTCTACATATACGAAATGTAGCATCGTGTATGCGTTCAGGGAAATGTTATATCCCGTGGATGCCTTTTAATCATACTTGCCATGTACACGGTGCTAGTGCGTTTCATTTACCGTGAGAGATGTCGTCCTTGTGTCGTCGTTCTTGAATGCGTGATTTCATGATATTATTCATGGTCATTGCATGATTGGGCACCGTCTATGTATGGGTGCGTGAATGGATGATAATATGTTGGATTTATTGTGATCATCGCATGACTTGACTTGGTTTGTCTGTCGAGTTTCAATCTTATCAATCTTATACCGCTAACGGTGAGATGCAAGCCCTAGTGAGCGTATTCGGTTACCTAAGAGTGTCTTCCCCGAGTCTTTGAATAACATGATGGATTCGGATTTGTATTCCATATGCTCTTATCATTATTTAACGAATTGCCTATTTATCCTTATCGTATCTCACATGTATATCTATATATGCATGCTTATCTTTTGTATTTCCTTCTATGTACGTTTAATGTGATATGGCTGGGAGAACCCGGAGTTACTCCCCACTGATTGTGGCGTTCATGTTTTTCATGAATGAACAGGTTGCTTGCATGGATGGATTTTTGTTTGACTATTTTGGGTTCGGGTGTGAGCTAGCGGGCGTTGTTCCCTGGAGTTTCACCTCTAGACAATTTAGCTAGTTTTGCTTAACACTTGTTCTTTGTTAACATTTTGAGAGACTCCGTCTCTTTGTTGTATTCCGTACTTAGTTTGTAATGTTTTGACACTCCTCGTATTTTCTATCTTGCATGTATAAAAGTTTTTAAAACTTCATATTTCCGCTATATATTTCACATGCTTGTTTGTTTTATATTTCCGCATTCGCGAGGGTTGTCACATTTATACTCCGAGTGTCGTTTTTTTATTCCCCGACTTTTTAAGTGACGATTTACGTGAAATTCCAAGATGGTAATACACAAAAATGGACTTAATAGGTGATAAAATGTAAAAATTTGAACTCAATAGGTGATAAACTGATAATACCCAAAAAACACTAACATTTACTCCTTGAACGTCAATTTCCCTAAATCCCCCAATTATTTCCAAACCCTAAATCCCCAAATTCGTAAATCCTTTAATCCAAGTACATTCGATCAATTTATCTCGATTCTCGGCTCTTATTCCCTTCCAATCTCGTTCTGGAGTTCTTTGAAGGTATTCAATCGATCATTTTATCTGAATCCCTTAGTCGTCGATTGAGATAATTGAATATAAGAATGACAAAAAGAAAAGATGGTTAGCAAGCAATTGAAAGTAATACATCGAAATCTTGATCTTTTGATGGCAATTCGATCATTTGATGCTGTTGTTGGCTAACTCCTATGACGAGCTTCTTGTAAACTGTCAGACTGTTAGTAGCTTGTAGGGGATGTATTAATGTTTTTCTAAGGCAAAATGGTAATTTTTGTTCGTCATTTATTAGGCTGCTGAATTGTTTAATTTTTTTTTTATTGCTTTGGTTATTGCTTAGAATCATGATATTTGAGTGATAATTAAGCTACTTTGATATTTGAATCAAGAATAATTGATTGATTGAATTGGGGATCAAAGGATTTAGGGATTTGATTTAGGGTTTGGAAATAATTGGGGATTTAGGGAAATCAACATTCAAGAAGGGGGAATTGTTATGTTATATGGTTTAATGGTTCAGGTTCAGTCAACGTAAGTCAATGAGGGTAGTCTTGGAATTTCACGCAAATCGTCACTTAACAAGTCGGGAAAAAGGAAAAACAATACTCAGAGTAAAAATACGGTGGTAAATGGGGAATATACATTAAAGTTTGGGGGTTATTTGTAAAAACGCAAATACGTGGTGGTAATTTGTAAAAAAACGAAAATACGGGGTGGTTATTTGTAATTTATCCTTTTTCTAAATCGAGGAGTTAATTTAGTTCAATTTACGGATTGATACGGGATGTTAAATTATTATGTGTAGTGAAGTTTTTATAAAATAATTTTTTTGAGCAAAAAAAACATTTTTTAAGATAAATACACATACTGAAAAAAATTATCTCAAAAATTGGATATCCACGGATATTTAGATATCCGATCCGATTTTTTCGGATATTAAAATCGGATATCCGAAGTGTTTCGGATCGGATATCGGATAGTAAAAGTTTGAATTTTCGGATCGGATATCCGATCCGAAATTGGAGTTCGGATCGGATATCCGATCCATGCTCTGGCCTAGTATCGCACATGCTTTAAAACTAGTAAACAAATGTATTAGAGAAAGTGTGTTTACTTGCCCACTCTAGGTCGCTCACTTGTTCAATACTTTCCTAATATAAAAATAGACAACAAAAGAATAATACACCCCAAAATGAAAATAAATAATAATTCACCAGGATGGAGGGAGTATTAAATAGGGAATGTGTTTTAGGTGAATTTTTTTTGGACTTTTTAATATTCTTTGTGCATACTTATAGTCTAGAATTCGAAAACCTCTTATTCTGATTCCAAAATAACATCATCCTTAATTTTAACGGGTCTGTATGTCGGTGATGACACTTCATTCTCTAATTTTCTTATGATATGATTATTGAATATTTATGATCGTAGAATAGACTTATCTTGATAACAAGACGAGAGACATTACAGTTGAAAATGGGCCAATATGAGAAATAAATCTTGACTTTTCTTTTGACGATAATATTAGGCAATTTAAATGTAGTTAATTTTTCTAAAAACTTGAACAATGGTGAGATTAGTGATATGTGAATATTTGTATGGTTTTAACCCCCAATTTAGCTCGGTTTTATATGTCATTTGTGCTTTGTTAAGCCATTTTATGAGCTAATATCGTCTTCTAGGCGAATTCCTATGTTCTAACCTGTTTTGTAGGGAAAGTGACGTTTCTACGCCCTTTTTCTATATTCCCGAGCATTTGCCTAGAACCCGACGATTTGAAGAAGCAAGCTTGACCAAGTGAAAGGCATTTCAAGAAGGTTCACTAATCCAAAAGAGAGAAGAAGTAAAGACAGTTTCGTAGTTGTCGGAAGATCAATCAATTAGGCGGACGAATTCATCGTTTTACATCAAACCCTATCAACAAACCCGATTGAAGAGGTCAAGGGGGATGATGGAAGTCAAGTCAAAGCAAAGGGAGATGAAACGTTAGTCAAAAGCTTCCAGATGACAACTTACCCGATCGGGTAAGTGTGTACCCGATCGGGTATCTCTGCTGCTTCGAGCAAAATGCTTCAACTTCCTATTTTTGTCCTATATGTTCAATGCTCGACCCCTTCCCCACGAAACCCTAATGCTATATAAAGAGAGCTCCAGCCCCTCTTCTCAACACACCTCTTCATACTTCACTTCTCTTCTCTTCTTAAACTTCTCTTTAGATTAGGAGAAGGGGGAACTAGCCTCCCTTCTCTCATTTTCTTCTTCTTTAGTCTTTAGTTCTTAGTTTATTTCTGTCCTTTCCATATCAAAACTTTAGTTTAGATCAATAAGAATTCCATCCTTGTAATCTCCTTTGTGTGGTTCAAGCGTTGTAATTGGTGGATCGTTTATTATGTGCAAGGATTTTCTATTATTGTTATCATTATCGTCATTGATCGTCATATAGGTACTTCTATTCTATCCTTTGTTTAATGTCCTTTATTGTTTCCTATTTGATTGTTATTTTCCATACATATTGTCTTAGATTCATTTTAGTGTTGTTATAATCGTCATTTCATTTCCTAGATTATCAATTAGCGTTGTTATTATCGCCATATAAAGAGTCAAAATCAAATAAACATGTCTATCCTAGTTTTCATTGTTAATATCATTTTAGATTTAGACATTATCATGAGTAAGTAGTCACCTTTCTAGGGTGTAGGGTAGCCATGTTAGATTGACTAAAAGATGATAATTGGATAAAAGAAATTGTGCTTTTAAAACGTTGTGTCTATGCATGTTTGGATTGTAACGATAGTTAACGATTTCTGGCCGGAAATCATTGACTAGAATGGAATTCTTTTCCAAGGTAGAGATACGCGAATTGAATAGACAAAGCATGACATGGTAGATTAAGACCTAGTAAATCGCCTAAAAGCCTGCTAGACCATCTGATCTATGATTGTAATGAACACATCATTCTTACGAACTCACAATGAATTATTTGCATGTTCCAAATCCAATTTAATCAATATGTCAATCTACATGTGTGAACCTACTTCCCTAGATGCTTTTCATCACTTGCTTTATTGTTTTCATTTGTTTTTATTTTGTTTTCATTTATGCTTTATATTAGTTTAGATATCAAAATCCCAAAACCCAGATATTCGTTAGATAAAACCCAATTGCGAGATATTTCACATTCTATAGGAAACACCATCTCCCTGAGGATCGACCCCTACTTCCCTAATTACATTAATTTGTTATTAGCCTAGTCTGGGTAATTTATCTTTGTATCAGGCTCGCGACAAGCACGATCAAATTTTGGCGCCGTTGCCGGGGAGCACGGTTTAGTTTTTCTTTTCCTTGTGATTTTTATCGCAATTAGTTTTATCTAGTCTTTAGGAACCCAAATTCCTTTAGACCTCTCTTGATTTTTCATCCTAGCTTTTCAATCTTATGCCCAGATCTTCTAGACTAGGGACCCCTATCTCTTTAGACTCCGACCTAGAAAGAACTCTGCGTAGGAGACGAAGGCTATTCAACGAAATCTCAAAAGCTTCTGATACTTCAAGTTTAGATCGTATTCGTGAGAAATACTCGGATATTCTATCTAATCTCGAAGGAGAAGAAGATCCATTCTCATCTCCATTCTCAAAAAAAAAAAAACCAATCAACTTTCAACCAACACTCCATCTTCATCTTGACAAAAGAAAATGGTTCGACTTTCAGACCATTCCAAACCCACCGCAGAAACACTTCCAAGGGGTATTGCTACACCCCAAATCGCAGCCCAAAACTTTAAAATCAAACCTGCCTTCATTAACCTTATAGAAAGAAGCCAATTTAGTGGCAATGCCACAGAAGATCCCAACCTTCACATCCAAAACTTCTGTGACTATTGCTCCACTATTAGACAAACTGGAGTCACCCAAGGGCAAATTAGAGAGATGTTTTTCTCATTCTCTTTGAGGGGTAAGGCAAAGTTGTGGATACATAGTCTTGATAAGGTTACATTAGGTATCACCAATTGGGAGAGTTTAGCTCTTGCCTTCTACCAAAAGTATTTTCCTCCAGAAAAGACCGCTTTGTTGAGAAGTCAAATCACTGGTTTCCGACAAGGGGATGATGAGAGCCTATATGAAGCCTGGGAGAGATACAAGGACTTGCAAAGGGAGTGTCCTCATCATGGGATAGATTCATGGCTCCTCGTCATCACATTCTATAATGGGTGTTATATAGAGTCCCGTCGTATCCTGGATTCTGCTAACAATGAAAGATTTGATCAAATCAATGTTGAAATTGCTCACACTACCATTGAATACATGGCAATTCACGATTCTCAATATAGAAATTCCCGCTCCATACCATCAAAATCTAAGCAAGAGGACCCCACTTTGACACTTTTACAAGCTCAAGTAGCCCTTCTCACACAAAAGCTAGAACAATTTCAATCCTCTACATTTCAACAAAGTGACAATGGTGTAAGTAAACTTGAAGCCATGATGCTACAATTGGCTCAAAGGCAAGACACCATAATAGCTCAATTCCAAGAGAGCGATCAAGCTAAGGATGCCGCCATCAAATTATTGGAAGCTAAAATTTCCCAATATGCCTCTTCTAATACCAACCAAAAGCAAGGGCAGCTGCCTTCAATACAATCACTAGTAGAAAAAGTGCCATTCACATCGTTTTTTTAGGTTTATTTACATCGATTTTGGGCGATGTTTCTGGGGGCGTTGTTTACAGCTAATTTAGCAAAAACATCGGTTGTACAACCGATGTTAATGACATTAAAATTACATCGGTTAGTAGGTATAACCGATGTTAATAAGGTCTTAATTTCATCACTTTTCCATCAAAACCGAGTTAAATATGACCTTATTAACATCAATTATGCCTAAAACCGATGTATTTTACCTGTTATTAACATCGGTTTTACTTAGTAACCGATGTACATTATATTAACATTCATTAATTACATCGATTTTGGATCAAAACCGATGTAAATATCCCCTTATTTACATCAATTATAACTTAAACCGATGTATTTTACCTGTTATTAACATCGGTTGTACAACATTAACATCGGTTCCAACATTTACATTAACATCGGTTCTTTTCTATAACCGATGTAAATTTGAGCAATGCAAATTCAATAATATAGCCGCAATTAAATGCTGCATAAAATTCAGCACCACCTTCTTTGCAAAGTTCATTCCCACACTATTAAATACCTGCAAACTGGATCGATAATGATACAAACAATAAACCAGCAACCTCACGGCTTCCAACAAACACAACTTCATTTTATACCAAAAAATGTCATACATATTACAATCCATCCATTCAACAACGTAATTAAAAACAGTACTAGCTAGATCCTACGACAAAAAATGTTAAATGTATTCGGTTGCAGTTTCTAAGAATCTAAACCTATTACATACATTAGATGTTCTTTACACAATAAAGTGACCACAATTCTCGAACCTCGTTCATTAGTTCAGTGTTCATTTCCGTACCTGAAACACACTACATAAAAACGGACGATAATCAGGGTGTGAACGCAATCTTAGAAGAGGTAGGCACTTAAAAAAATTAAATAAAAATATATTTGTACACAAATTCAAACGTCATTACATATTAAGAAATCGATATACCTTTTCTATGTCGTCCTCCGATGATGCGTAGTGTAAGGTAATATCATACATCCACTTCATAACATAATAACCACACTCATAACTCCCTGGCTGTTGAGGGCACTGTATTTTTACAAATTTAATAGTTAAGTAAAGACTATAAGCTCAAACATATACGCTACAATCACAAGGTAATAATAAATTAAATAAAGTGACTTAGTAAGCCCCGTTATTTAATAAATTAAACAAGTATAGTATCAAACTATCATTTTGATTAATCTCCGAATCAATCTTCAACGTGCAAAATGGAAGATTGGACAAAGATCACATAACACCAAAATCAAACATTTTCTAGATGAATAAAAATGCATGAACAAAATATATAAATACCGAAGAATGCATATATGTGCAAAGTCTATCGGGACACAAAAATCCAACTAGTTATTTCGTCACTCCACATTGTGTGCCATATTCATATAAGAAGCTACAATTTTGTGAGGTTAATCAAATTGATTTAGAATAAAGATATACCTTCAATTGGCAATCAAATAATTTTGTAAGGTCAAAGTAGAGAATTTTGGTGGAGAGATAACTTGCAAATAAGGATTATTTTAACGGTTTAAACTTTATTAGATTATAAAATTTAAAAAAAAAGGTGTATTTTCTACCCTCGCATGATTCTCAGTCATCACTACTACAAAAAACCTCTTAGGACCTTAAATATGGAGTAATTGTTACTTGCTATTTATCTAGCCCATCAATCATTCTTACGACTAGAAATCTGACTAGCAATCTAAACTGAAATGATTTCGAGCGCACAAATTCTCGTTTAAGACGGACACTATCCGTCTTAATCTTAGACGGGTCAAATACATATCAAATCACCTCACTTGTTTCATAAACAATACCAAAAGTTTTGTCTTTATTACTACCATGTGTTAGTATTTGACCGTCTTAAGCTTAAGACGAATAGTACCCGTCTTAAATAAGACATTGATCTGAGAAAGCCACATGCCTCTTGAGTGTTGATGAGGAATTTTCTCAATTAGCTTCTTCTATGTCTTACGAAGTTTCTGAATTTTCCATAACAGAGGTTTTGTATTTGAATGAACTTCCTTAATAATGGTAATAATTGCACTTGGCTGCTGAAGTAAAGCACCTTTCTCAGCTCGATTGGGATAATACGTGACCCCAAAACAGCTTAGAACAGATGTCAAAGTAACTGATCCATATTTTTTGCACAAAACTATGTTTTGCACACAGCCTTAGTAAAAGAAAACATTGTAATTAAAAAACCTGGATGAATTACCTGACCCATATTTTCCAAAGCAAACAATGCTAATATTAAGTCCCGTCTACCAATATGTCATACAGTTTTGATAACATGGCCCCCTTAGGCCTTTTCTTGATGAACCAACATAACAAAACCTAAGCATATGGTGAAAATAAACTCAAACAAGTATAAGCTGAGACTTAAAATGGGAAAAATTGTGATGAAAACTTACATGAAATTTTCAAGGTAGTTGCACAAGCATGGCATAGTCATTTCAGCAATGATAAGTTTGCAACATGTGAGTTCCATATTCGGAGACAGAACTTTCAAAGCACTTTCTTTAGGTTCAAACTCGAAGCTATGAACCGCAATAGAAAACGAATTATCTTCCCATGGGCTGAAATTTAATTAAAAGCCGTTACCCTAAAACTTAAAAATTGTACCCTAACATGATAACAGTAATTGAATCCCTAAACCCAAATTGATATAAAATCGAAATTCAGTGACAAATGAAGTCAAATATTTGAAAAATAGATGAATTTCGATGACTTATCAAAAAAATTAAAAGAAAAAATCATACCTGATTGCGAACTAATGATTGACGAACAGCGAAAGTGGTTGTGGGTCACGAACTAGCGGTCGGCGACAACAAGGTGATTGTCGGTGACAACAGTTTCCCTAAATTGAACTACACCATCTTAATCAATCTCACAAAACGAAATATCCATTAATCAATCGCAAGCAAATCTCTTCCCTAAACCCTTCATTTTTAACCTAACTACAAATCCCTCTGATTTCCCATTTCCTCTCATTTTTTTTGTTAGGGTTTTACTGCAATCATCACCAGAATCGTATTAAATTGAAAGAAAAGACGAGACCTAGTCCGGCTAATTAACTCAAAGTCGTATTAAATTGAAAGAAAAGACGAGAGTTTTATATTGTTAAAACTTACAGATATATGTGGACGATAGTAGGCGCGCGGGTATGTGCTGGTGACGGCGGATTGGGGTGGTCGCGGGTGGTGACAACAATTGTAGTGAAGGGGACGATAGTAGGCGCGCGATTGTTGTACGTGCGTGACAGCAGATTTTGGTGAGGGCGATTATGGTAGACGACTTGTGGTGGTCGCGGGTGGTGAAGGGGAGGCCGGCGCTTGGTGGTGAAGGGGAGGTCGTCGCTTGGTGGTGAAGGGGATGGAAAGCACGGGTGTGAGAACGAGGGTGTTATGCGTGCGGTTGTTTGAGAAGTTAGGTTTTGCTTAGTCAAATTATTTGAGAAGCAGTGTAAGTATTATCATATAAATTAATTGTTTTTTGTGACATTGGTTCACTAATTAACCGATGCAATATAAATTTTATCTGATTAAATTAACATCGGATTCAGCAAAACCGATGCAACACATATAAATTAATATTGACTAAAAATAACTGATGTTAATGGTCGATGTAAATAATAATAAATAAATAAAAGTAACATCGGTTTCAGCAAAACCGATGTTACATAAATAAATTAATATCGGTTTTCAAATAGCCGATGTTAATGACCGATGTAAATAATAATTAAAAAAAAATATATATCATTTTGTTTTTAAAACCGATGTCAATAACTAAGGTTAGGCTATTTACATCGCTTTTATTAAAAAGTGATGTTAATAAGGCGATGTCAATGGCACTTTTTCTACTAGTTAGAGCGCACAGAAAATGGACACCTAAGAGTTGGGAGATTATTTGTTCCCCATGGCAGGAAGGAGGGTTTGACATTAAAGAACTTTTATCTTAGAACAAAGCCCTCTTAGCTAAGTGGATCTGGATGCTTGAAAACAAACAGACTGGCTTATGGTACTCTTGGAACAAAGCCTATAATTGCCCTGATAGAAGCATATGGCAAATGGGTTTGAAGGATTAATACTGTGAATATTTTAACATCATCCTTCCTGTGAAGGATGACATTCTGCTGAGGACAGGTGATCAAGGTCCTCCTACCTCTCTGTTGCGTACCTGGACTGTTGGAGGGAGATTCAAAATATCTGCTGCTTACAACTGGTTCAGGGCTGTCAAGCCTGCACTCCCTTGGGCTGTTAGTCTTAATCATCACAACATTATCCCTAGCCATATGTTTATTGCTTCCCTGGTGATTCAAGGAAAGCTAAGCACCATAGACAACCTTATTGGTAGAGGAATGATGCTAGTCAACCGATGTGTGCTATGCAAAGCTGACAATGAAACCCACGAGCACTTATTTTTTCAGTGCCCTTAATGCCAGGCCTGCTGGTATGAGATTCACATATGGATGAACATCCCTGGCATAAGCTTTGATTGTAAAGCTGAGCTTGAATGGAATAGTCATAGAAGGCAAATAAGGCACTGGAAAGCACACTGGTATAGAAGTTGCATTGCAGCTGCTATATATCATCTTTGGACTGAGAGAAACTCTAGGGTATTCAAAGGCACCAAGAGAGATCCAAAACAACTAGTTTAGTGGCTTAAAGTTGATGTATGTACTAGGGTTCTTAGCAAAGCTAAGCCTAAGAACTATGATCTCATAGTTTGTAGACTAAATAAGGCTTGATTTTTGCGTTAGAGGTTATCTGTTTTTGCTTGAGTCCTATGTTTCTTTCCCCATTGAGGATGAATATAAGGATTATAACTTTTGTGCAAAAAAAAAGTTGATATAAAACTACATACTTATAGGAGTACATGCATAAATCATTATCCAAATATGGTAGTAACGATGCAAAAGTCAATAAATTCATGCAAATAAAAGTACATACACGTAGGACTGTAGGAGTACATGCATAAATCAGTATCGATCTATGGTAGTTAACATGTAACAGTCAATAAATGCATGAACAAGATAAACGAACCTCTAATTTACGGAAATACAAAGGTATTATTGCCAGTTTAAGATAAATAATCGAAACACGATATGGAAAATTTATGAAACTTTGGTTCCATATTAGGTTTAGATTTTTGTTCTTCTTCATCTTTAGGGAATCTTGTCCTAAAAATAGTAACATAGTTTCTCACAAAAAAAAATCTTACATTAAACGTCATCTTATAGCAAGGGCATAACCAAATAGGGGTGAGTAGGGGGAGTGATTCCCGTTAAACAATGAAAATAAATACTCCGTATTATAGCTTTGAGTTTAGATTTTTGGTTTTTTTTAGTTAACTTTTATGATACATTAGTAGTTTGCCCCCTACTAATATTAGATCTTGATTACGCCCTTGTCTTAAAATAACCCCAATCAACTAGTTTTCATGATGATTAAACAATCTTGCGCACAAGTGAGTTAATTTAACCACGGCATTTGCCAAGTTAAAGAATACGACAAATCCTAATATGGAAAACTGTAACTGATTCACTTCACGTGGAATGGTATTCAAGAAAAGGGGCTTCAGAAATAAAGTCTCGTGTATACATTGTGGGGACGAAAAACCTAGTTGAATCTTAAGGACACTTTTTTAGGGATTGTTGAGTCACTAATGAAATTTGGTTCGCTACCTATTTAGGTAGTCGTGAATTTGTGGGTCGTAATGGTAATCATAAATCCTAGATTATGGGTGGTTCAATGTCTTACGTAAGTCTAAAGATCACGAATTACATATCCTCTCTTCCCTTAGCACTATTTGGTGTCATATAAATGATTTCTTTTTTGGCTAGTAGGTAAGGAACATTCTGGGTATAATGTTCAACTATGAATCTTTGAATTCCTGTAATCGGATTGCGTAAGACTATAGAGGCAATAATCGCCTCCTTGGTAGTATTATGGACGATGAAGACGTAAGAGTGGTGAATCAAATTAAAAAGGGTGGCCTTTTTGGTCTTATTGGAAAACTTTGTTTCAACTCAATTTGTCAGATTAGGTTGGACGATGCCACTTTGGACAATAATTGGATGTGAGATTAGGTTGGTCGCATATCTTTATGAGAATAATCTCTGATATCTTCATGTCTCTAAATACCTTTACGGAGCGTTTGGTAACGCGTAATTGATTTCATTTTCATGATTTCAATTGTAGAAATCAAAATGTTTGAATTCAATTCCAAATCTAATTCTAAAAATTTGTTTGGAGATCACTTGGAATTCAATTTCTCAATCCCGTTTGGCAAACTCATGGAATTGGAATTGGAATTCAGCGGGGCGGGTATGGACCAAAATCAACAAAAAAAAAAGTTGTGACGGAAAATATTTGCGATTGGAAAAAAACTCATAATATAAAATTTGGTATGAACTTTACATTACAAAAAAACATAATCAAATAGTGACGGAATTGAAATGACTACTATATGGTAGGAATTTGAGAGACCCAAATTTTAACTATGTTGTAATTGGTAAGGAATTGAGTCCAATTCCACTTCCAAATTCCAACCGTCCCCAAACACTTAAAATGCCTCAATTCCAGAATTCAATTCCAATTCAAAGTTCCCAAACATACTATAGTATATTTCTATTAAATTTATCCATAATACTATGAATAATTTAGCACATAAACTAGCTAAGGAAACTTTCTTTACCCTTGTCAAAAATATTAAAAATATTTGTTTGTTTTGGTTTTTAGTGGTGATGATTTGTTTTTTTTATAGTCAAGATAAGAAGATTATTTAGCTGCATCTCTTTAACTTCTAAGCATTGTAACTTTCACCCATTTTATGATGTAGGGAAATAAAAATGTAAACGTTGATCATTAAACCTAGAAAATGATAAAGCATATGTTCATATTAAACAATGTCGAATATACAAGTTGTCTATATATGGTATAATTATATCTTTCGTAGGATTATTTTAAAGGTAGGATTTTATACTTACAAGAATTGCTACAACATTGCATGCTCGACACATTTAGAAATGCAATTAAGGAAAGATGAAGACACGTCAATGCTAAGATGAGAGAGAGCGAGAGATAGAGAGAGAGTTCACACGTTTGTTAAAATGCGCCGATTATGGTAGTTATGTTTTAACCGATAACTTCTATTGATAAACATTTATTTATCTATAGTAAGAGAAAGACGAAGCAAACTTAGTTTACATATATTGTGTTAAACCAATATTTAAGAAACACTCTTGACATTGATATCGTATATCGTAGTATTGGCATAATGATGAAATAGTGGAGAGAATAACATTTTTTGCTATTGCCAAATGGATGGAATTGTTTTTTTTTTGTATGTGAAACGCTACTCTATTTATTCACAAAGTTATGTTTAAAGAAGAAATATAGAAAGATGACACAAATACCTAGTATGCAATACGTTAATGATCATAATGAAGGAAATCATTCTTCTTTTCTTTGCAAGAGACGTTCTTTACAGTACAACAAACCTATACATTTACAATTGGCATTTAATATATTACGAATTTGTGATACACGGGAGTGTATAATTCTTGACCAATAAGTTTATCCAAATTTATCCATCGTCATTTAACAAAAATAACAATATTAGTAATAGTGTTAATAATTATGACAATAATTGTTTTGAGATCAATAATAATTGTGACAATAATAATAATAATAATAATAATAATAATAAGGCCTGAATCCCATTGTCACCCTCAAACTTAAAAAATTAGATTGGCTTCTTAGAGCAGTGCGAGCGGGGTTGGCACTCTAGTCAAGAGCGAAAGCACGCTAGGACGGCACTCGCCCATCTCACTTGGTTGTCTCTTCTCCATGAACCACCACTTTTATTTTGAATGGCCCAAGATTGTCTCTCGGCTTTCCACCAATTTCATGTAAACTTTTATTTCTATAAATGAAAGCAGCGCACATCCTTTATAATAAAAATAAAAATAGTAATAATAATTATTTATGACAATAATAATAATAATAATGATAATAATAATAATTATTCTAGTTGCTGCTGATACTACTATTACTAGTCTATTAGTAGTATTAGTAGTAGTAGTAGTAATGAGTAGTACGAGTAGTATTATTATAAAAATATAATTTTTTTTGGAAAGAGCCAATATTCTAGATTCCTAGTATAAATAAAAAATATTGTTTCAAAGGTATCATTTCAACCAATTTAAATAAACATAAACAGTCTAATGACATATTAATATAAATTGACAATTGACAAGTCCATTTCAGCTATAAAAACCGTATTAGAAAATTATCGCCATACAAAATCACCATTAAGACAACTGCAAAAAGAAAAACCGTATAAATCTAAATTGAGACAATAATAATGTTAATACTATACATTGTGTTCATTGTATATGTACATAACTTTCAGTTTTGTAAATTTTTAGTTGTCGTTAAGCACGTTCACATATTGGATCAATGATTGTTACATCAGCTTGCCAAGAGTTCTATATTGAAAAATGTTAGTCACTATAGATTAGTCATATGAGTATCTTATTTGACATAACCTACAAAAATGAAACATCGTACCCAAATTAAACGTTATAGTGTTAATGTCTCTAAATATTTAAAAATTGTTATAATAGTAACTTTATCCCACTTAGTACAAACTCGTTATTGGTATATGTGCTTCAATAACACGTGCGCTAATTTTGTATGGTGTAATGCAGAAAACGTGCCTATTTTATAACACATAACGGCTATTTTATGTTGAAAAATGTCCACTTCCATAAAATGACACATTATAAATTTATAATAATAAAGCGTGCTCACAATTTACCAATAAATTCACTTTTTGACATAAAATATTTACTTTTTAATTGGTTACAATGTACGACTGTCTTAAATTATACTCCCTCCTAGTCACTCATTTCTTCCCCTTTTCCTTTTACACAAAAATTAAGGAAATGAATTTGGAGCATACAAAACACACTACCCCACATACAAATGAATTTACACTACACAAAACACACAACCCCACATCCAAAAAGGGAAAGAGGGAAGAAAACCCGACTTACCCAATAAGGAAAGAGGGAAGAAATGACCGACTATGAGGGAGTATAATTTATGCAGGAACATACATATGAGAATTTGCGTGAGATAAGTAGAGATGAAAAAATTGAAATATAATTAACTTCAACTTGCTCTGATGATTAAAGGTGAGATTTGATTCCAAAAGGGTTCTTTAATAGAAATTCCTAATTAAGTGTTCCTATTTAAGCAAAAAATAGGACTGTGATTCATGACCATATACGGTAGATACAAGAAATAATGTGTGATTTAATTCTACAATTATTTTTACAAATTCAAAATAAATCAAAAGTATGAATAATATGGATAGATAGCCAGTAAATCACTAGAGATTTGAACCCATCTGATACTATATTCAAGAAATTTGAATTAATAAAATACCGAGTAATTTACCACCAAATTTGAACTGGTATCTTCAATTACCAACACAAATTAAATGGAGGTTTGAAGTGCGTCTGACTATCAATACCCTAACATTTCGTTTATGTCAAATCTTCAAAATATTACGCCCAAAAATATGGTGATTGATCTATCCTAGAATTAAGCTAACAAAAAAAATTAAAAATGAAAATTTTAAAATTAAAAATCGGTTATCATCAATTTAGCTTATTGATTTTCTAATTTTCTTTTTAGCAAATCGATCCTAAAATATGGTGATTGATCTTTCCTATATTATGTGACACCCGTCGATTATACAATAAAGTAAACACATGGATTGCGATAGAAAATACGAGAATTTAAAAATTTTGAAAAGAAAACTGTGAATGTCACTATATCATAAAACCAACACTTAGTTAAGAAATCTTTTATACAAAATATAACTTAAATAAATACATGGGATCTCGTTCTGATCCTTTGCTAAATACATAAATACAATACTTAGGACTATTATACTCCCTCATAGTCGGTCATTCGTTGTACGCACAACACTTGCTAGTCCACTCGTCAAAACCTTATGAAAACACCAACCTGCAACCTTTTCATTCACTAAAATTAATTCCCTAATCAGTGGGCAGTAACTCAGGGCTCTCCGAACCATATTACATCATAACATACGTTAACAAGAACAATACAAACAATTCCAACATAAGCAATCTAAATAGATTCCAAATCATATCAGTCAAGTAGAAGTTAATACAATGTGGGATCATAAATAGCATTAAGACAATGATATCATAGATTAGCCAACATATACTAGGCTAGGCAAGACAGACCTTGTCAGTCGTATAGCTACTAGACGGCTTGCATCTCACCACTAACAAGCATATAATCGAAGAGGTTAGAGACAGGGAAAGACAATGCTATAGAACAGTCAACCTATGTACGTGACTCACCAAAAAACCTATCCAAAATGATCATATGGAGACTAGGTGGCTTGCATCTCACCCCTAATGTCAATATGATCGTAGACTCAAAGAGGATACAAAACACATAATCCAAACAATGTAACACCCTTGATCTTACCATAATGGGGAATTTAATAAAGTTCGTTGATTTTATAATTTTCTTCTATTTTTATTTGATAAACTATTTCAAATTGATAATTTATTTTTATTGCTCTTATTTTATGATGAACCCATTTTTTATTTTAGTTGGGTCAAGTCTGTTTCTTAGTTGTCTATTTGAAGTCTAGAATTATATTCTACCAAAATCGAGTGGAAACTTATCCACTTTGTTTTTGGTCCTAAATAAACCAATGGACCTCTTATAAGGCACTCAAACCCCATTTTCTAGGGTTCCTACCCTAATTTTTCAGTAACTACATCTCCCTTCTTCCTCCCTCCAAATCTTAAATTTCTTCCACTAAAGCTCATCCCTCTTCCTTTACTAAAACTCTCATAAAACTTTCGTCTCTTAACCGAATTTAGCTCCGTTTGATGTTCCAAAATCTTCCACCTTCCTCTTTTTTTCTAGGTAAGAAAGTTATAATCTTTGTTAGTCTTTTAAAATTATCATCTTACAAGTTTATGTCTTTCATAGCTTTATTATACTATTTGTCTAATTTTATCCCTTGGACTCTTTAGAGCCGGTTCTTTGCTTAAAGACGATGTTATGAAGTTCAAAAAGGTAACGTAGATGGGTTACTCAATGTTACATTATTTGTGTAGTTGTTTATGTTAGTTTAGAAATTTACATGATAAAGATGAGTTCCTTAAAGTGAGTTTATCTCATTTTAATTGTTTATGTATGTTGAATGTTACATGAGACTCATATGATGTTGGTTGACATGTTGTTCGAAATATGGTGAGGAATTCTTGAGTTTAGAACTAATGTTGATGTAGGTGAAATTTGGGTAAAGTTGGGTTTGTTTTGTTGAGTTGGATGATGATTTTTAATGTCTTGAATCCTGGTTCATGTCTGGTTTGTGGTATGATCTTGTATGTTGAGTTTTGAGTTTGAAGATTGATTTTCAAACCCAAGGAAAAGGATGAAGATTAATGAATGTGGCTCGTGTGCCTCCGGAGGGTGAAAGTTCACCCGACCGAGCAAAATTTCGCCCGGTACAAAAGTTGTTTGGAATGACTAAAAATTGGTCTCGGAGGCAGCGGTTGAAATTTCACCAGGGCAGGCGAATTTTCACCCGGGCGGGTGAAGTTTTCCTACACCAACCACTTTTCGTAAAATGGTCATATCTCCTTTGTTACTTGTCTTTTTTGGACGTGAGACCTACCGTTAAAACTGTAAATGGATAAGCTTTCACCTCCAATTGGAATTTCTGGATTTCCATTTCTAGAGCTTTATTTATGACCGTTTAAAGTTTACCCTTGTTTTAGGTGGTTTCCAAACATGTTGTTTTGAGGTGGGCTTTATGTTTCTTATTGTCTATGCTTCTTAAACTTGGTATAATGTTGAATTATGTGTTGGATCTTGTTTATCATTGGTACATCTATATTTGTATCATTCACATGTTCGATGACAATGTTTATGTATGAACTATCCATGTTACTATTTTTATTATTACGTCATATATCATATGCCTTATTCGCATGTATTATTCAAATGAGCTTTGTATACCTTAAAGCTTCTGATATTTCAAGTTTAGATCGTATTCGTGAGAAATACTCGGACATCTTACCTAATCTTGAAGGAGAAGAAGATCCATTCTCATCCCCATTTCAAAAAATCAATCAACTTTCAACCAACATTCCATCTTCATCTTCACAAGCAAAAATGGTTCGACTTTCCGACCATTCTAAACCCACCGCAGATACACTTCCAAAGGGTATCGCTACACCTCAAATTACAGCCCAAAACTTCGAAATCAAACCTGCCTTCATCAATCTAACAGAAAGAAATCAATTTGGTGGCAATGCCACAGAAGATCCCAACCTTCATATCCAAAACTTCTGTGACTATTGCTCCACGATTAGACAAACTGGAGTATCCCAAGAACATATTAGGGAAATGCTCTTTCCCTTCTCTTTAAGAGGAAAGGCAAAACTCTGGATCAATAGTCTTGACCGAGTTGCCTTAGGAATAGTCGACTGGGATGGTCTAGCTCTTGCTTTCTATCAAAAGTACTTCCCACCAGAACAAACCGCACTCTTACGAAGTCAAATTACTGGATTCCTTCAGAGAGGCGACGAAAGCCTTTATGAGGCATGGGAAAGGTACAAAGAATTACAAAGAGAATGCCCTTATCATGGCCTTGATTCATGGTTCCTGGCTATCACATTCTACAACAGTTGTTGTGGCGAATCGCGTCGTATCCTCGACTCCGCTAACAATGGTCGTTTCGTTCAAATCGATGTAGAGATAGCTAGTGCGACTATCGAGTCAATGGCAATCCACGATTCTCAGTATAGCAACTCGCGTGCTATACCGCTCAAAGCCAAGCAGAATGATTCAAGTAAAGTAGCACTCCTGGAAGCCCAATTAGCCCTTCTGCAGCAACAAGTAGGAAGCTCTTCCCAATCCAAGGAGCATATCAACGTCACTAACCACGTAGTGGTATGTGAGACATGTGGGATTGGAGGGCATAGTTTTCAAGAATGTAGAAGTTCAATAGAGCAAGTCAATGCCTATCAAGGATATAGGCAAGGCAACGCTTTCTCAAACTTTTATAACGAAAACACAAAAAACCACCCATTTTTGTCCTACAAAAGTACCAACGTTCAAAATCCCCACCAACAAATCCAACAATCATTCATACCACACCAACAAAAGCCTTACAATCCACCTGGTTTTCAAAACCAGAGACCTTCATTCCAACCTAACTTCAATCAACCATACCAAAATCAACCTCAACACCAACCACCTCAAATTCAAGGCTAACCAAATGACTCAAGCTTGAGCAAAATTGAATCCATGCTTCTACAAGTTGTTCAAAAGCACGATTCAATGTTTGCTCAATTTCAAAAGAGTGATCAAGCTCAAAATGCTGCCATCAAAATGCTTGAAACTCAAATGGCCCAATTGGCTGCCTCTAATGCCCAAAGAAAACAAGGCCAACTCCTACCTTATGGTGAACAACCGAGGGACACCGCAAATGCTATCACCCTTAGGAGTGGTACCACTTATACGGAACCTCAGCAACCCAAAGAACCAACAGTTGAGCCTTCACAAGTAGAAAGCCAAAAAGATTCTCAACCATCCACCGCTAAGGAAGCGGAAGACAAACATGAAAAGAAGGATGAACTCGAAAAGAAACCCATCAAAATTCAAGTTCCATTTCCCCAACGTTTGAGGAGAAATCATAAGGAAACCCAGTTCGGTAAATTCATGGAAGTAGTCAAAAACCTCCAAGTAACGGTTCCCTTCACTGAATTAATCACTCAAATCCCTTCTTACACGAA
>JAIUZE010020263.1:0-17861 GCA_022085475.1 Heliosperma pusillum
GAATGAGGGAGGGGTAAGCGGCAGAAGGAGTGCGCGGCTCAGAAAGAGGAAGGGTGGCGTGAGGGAGGCAGAACTGGAGAAAAAAAGGTGGTGGCAGTGAGGAGGGAAGTCCGGCGATGGTGTTGTCGAGTGGTGGCATGGGAGGTCGGTGGCAGGGGAAGTCGTGGCCGACAGTGGTAAGTGAATGGTGGGTTATTTTTTGTAGGGTGGTGGGTGTGCGTTGGTGTTGGTGGTGGTTGGGTGCTGTTGTGTGAACAATGGAGGATGAATGATTTATTTGGATTTTGAATTTATTAGGGTTTTAGATAGAGGAGAGAATGGATATTATGTGAGATAGAGAGAGAAGTAATTGTGAGAAAAAGTATATATATTGAATTAAGGTGGATTAGTGATTAATTAGTGAATGGTAGAGAGAGAATGATATTAATCACCTTTTTGGAGTATCAATCTTAGCCATCCATCTCCCCATATCCAATGGTCCTAAAGAGGACTCAAGGACTCTAAGGAAAGAGGTGGACTCAATTGATCCTTACTCTATATATATATATATATATATATATATAGAGTCAAGATCCGGTGCAAACGACCACTCGGTGCAAAAAGTGAAAACGAACTAGCTATACAAAAATCTCACACTGTTACGCATATAATGTCCCCAAAATCAACTTTCACATCCCTCCCATTTAATACACTTCCTGCCATTTAATAATTTGCTACCCTTCACCCTGATTCACCACCACCACCATCACCAGACGCCCCAACCACCACCACGCAAGCTTCCCGGCCAACCACCCTTACCACCAAACGTCATCAATTACCACCGCCATTATTTTTCGTCATTTTCGCCAGAATTCTACTCTTTTCCTTCATTCTGTCTCCGTCTTCCCTTTGCTACCACTCGTTTTTCATTTTGTCGGCGACAAGATCAGACCAGTTGTCCGTCAGAAATTTACCTTGTCGGCGACAAGGCTCGACACCACTTCATTGTCAGCTATTCAATCGTCCTCGATGAAGGACATAGATGGTGAGTAAGAAACTTCGCTTAGTGATCGATATAACCACTGCCTATTTGTTTCGTCGAGTTACCCGGCACTCGTCATCCTTTTTCCGTGGTGTGTGGTGGTGATGAGGTTGTCGAGCGGTGGTAATTAGGGTGGCGATTGATTTTTTTTATTATAATTAGGATTTCTTAATTGAGACCGTACATTGGGGACGCAGGGTGATGGTGGTTCATAAGGCTGAGGGAGGTCTGGAGTACAGGAAACTATGATGATGGTGATTGCTTTTTTTTTTTTTTTTTGAAATTAAGGTTTCTAATTTGGGGGTTTTTTATTTGAATAATGACGGGGTTAATTTGGGATTATTGTGTATATAGGTCGTATATTTGTGTACCTAGAATAATATTTTGTGTACCTAGAAAAATATTTTGTATATCTAGGTAATTCGTATTTCGGCGTACTTACGATAGTTTAACATGTATCTGAGATCGGGTAAAAAAATGTACCTAGGTTAAAAAAAAATGTATCTACGTTCTTAAAAAATTGTATTCAAAATTTGATAAAAAAAAAAAAAGCGTACCTAGGATAGAAAAAAGTGTATCTACATTCTTAAAAAATGTATATAGAATCTGGAAAAAAAAGTACCTACGATAGAAAAAAGTGTATCTACATTTTTAAAAAAAGTATATAAGATTCTCGTAAAAAAACTTACATATAATAGTATTAGTGTATGTGTGATTTGTTAAAGAGAAAAAAAGTGTCTCTAACCTATATATCAATGTATATATAGGTCGTTTGCACTTTTTCCACCGAGTGGTCGTTTCCACCGGATCCTAAATCTATATATATATATATATATATATATATATATATATATATATGAGAAAGAGTGATGATATAAATTACTTGAATTTTTCAGATTTTGCATTAACAAAAACACTAGAAAAAACTCTCTTGTTAACATATCTTTGTTCTTGCCTTAGACAAAAGAAAATTGTCTTATCCTACAGAGATTTCGTGATACCCAAAGGCTTGTAGGGTCGAAATACTCTAAGGAAAACGCTCTCTTGCAAGATTCGATTGGGTTGATAAACACCGTCTTACATTGTTTTATTTCCGTCATTTATAGCCTTGTAGTTTCGTTATATATTTGTAATTTGTATACCTATATACAACATTTAGCAAGTCACTCACAACATTCTCCTTACAACTCTACCCATTACCCACCCAAGATTTATTGATTCAATCATCCTCCTCCAAAACCACCATCACCACCACTATCACCACAACCACAATCACCAATGCTCTATCTACTCAAAAAATTTCATAATTTTGTATTCACAAATCCTTAATATTTACGTTTTTTTTACATACCTTTCTTTTTTTATTCCCAAATTTGAAAAAATCCAACAAAGTTTTTATTTAGGTAAACAACTCCCACTGAAATACTACTCGATCTAAAAAAAACAAATAAGATAATACAACTTTGCCCAGATTCTAATATAAAAAAAATGCAAGATTGTTGCTTGTTCTTCTCACAGAAATTGGGTTTTACTTAAAGCTATAAGTAATCAAATTGATGCGGCATTATTCTTCCATCAAATTGTCGATGGTAACATAAAAAGATGAAAGATTTGTGCTTTTTCTTCTCAAAATTATTGCAAGATCCAACCTACTCCATATTTTCGTAGATATGGATTTTTATATGAAGCTTTATTTTTTGTTGGTTTGTTCAAGTTTGTGTGGTTTTTTGTGAAGCTAAATGAATATAGTATGAGTTTTATCTGAGTATTTTGTGGCAAGACCTTAATTTAGGGATGAAGAATTGTGGTGTTTAATGGTAAATGGAAAATTAGGGGAGAAGATGGAGGTGAGTGGTGTTTCAGAAAGTCTGGGATGTATTTGGGAGGAAGAAGAAAGATGGTTTGCTGAAGATGATGAATAGGTGGGCCAACACTTGCTTTTACCTGTTATTATAGGTTAATAAAGGTAGTACAATTCTATTAAAAGAGAAGAGGTTAAATAGTTGGGTATAATGTTAGTTAAAATATAGTTTGTAGTATTTTGAGAAGCACTCCAATAGTTTGGAGTATTCTCATTAAATAATCCTATTAAAATAGTGATACATGTCGTTTACGTACTCAAATTAACAATTTATAAACCTTACTCTTATCCAAGTCTTATATTAAATTTATATAGTATAACACAAGTAAGAGTCGATCCCACGGAGAGATCATTTATTCAATGTTAAATTCGACTATTAAATATATAATATACGAGCATATTATTTACATGTTCAAGTTAACAATTAACAATATTCACAATATGTACGGTAAGGGGGGAGGGGGGGGGGGGTTTCGTTTTAATGTTTTGAATAACAAGTGTAAGCAAGTAATAAGCTATCTTTATTAGTGAAACAAGCATGACAATTAAGCACATATCTCAGGTTCAATTAATAACTCAGTTAATCAGTAAATTCCTCCAACAAATATGAAATTAACAATAGGCAACTGTAGAGAACTAGCTAACCAGTAGCGAGTCGCTCGACTACCAATACTAGCTAACCAATTACACGAAAATGACAAGCTCCCGCAAATTGACTAACCGCATTAAGAACTAGAAAAACCTCATTAACCATAACCAATTAATTAGTCAGATCAAATTATACTCCTAATTTAATCTAGTGACATCATTGCAGTCCCAAAATTAAATTAGCTGCTACTCAGTTGTACGATTTTAGCGCTGCACCCAATAATACAACTAGCTATGAATTCATTTTACTAGCAATTTAAGCAAGATACATGCATGCATGCAGAATGAATCAGAAAAATATATACGAGTATAATATGAATATGATTAACTCAATATTGATAACACAGAATCAAACTTTTATAATAACTGAAAGATTAAAACATCCAAGGTAAATTAAATCCTAGTAGACTGAAATTAACAAGCTAAAGGAGTGGAGAACTTAATAATTATAGCCGGAAATCGCCTTCTCGGATCGGGTTTCAACGCATCCTGAAGTGGGTTTTCCTTCTTCCCTCGAATGAAGTCGCTTTAATCGACGGACCGCTCCTACCTCCGATCGCCGTTCAAATCGCTCACTAATAATTTGGGTATTTGGTATATACTTGCTTGGCTTATTAGGGTAGGTGAGACGGGTATTTATACTTATCTTGAGATCGAGTTTTGGAGAAACGCGAACTATATTTTGTAGATAAAGATTGGGAATGGATAGATTTTCTGAGTAAAATAGGAGACGATCGAATTTGAGATGAAGTAGAGTTTCCATAACTGACGTTTCCATACTTGCTTCCTGAAGCTTCTGTACTCCAAAACTCTATTTGCTTCAATATTAACACCCTTTTTTTATTAATTAAACTAGATTTGATGCTCGTGCGATGCACGGGCCACTTGTAATATTCTATCTCTTGAACCACCGTGGAACGTCAAGATACACAATAAGTACTAAAAATTTCAACTTCTGTCTACAAAGAAGCTCGATGCGGAATTCCAATTATTTACATTTTGTAATTTTTTATGAGTAATTTTAATTAACGTTAGTGTTAAATTTTGAGGTAGGTTAAGTAAACTCAATAGTTGTGACACCCTCGAATTTGCGGAAAAATAAACAAGTAATTTAAATAAATAAAAGATGAGAATACGTTTTTAATAGGTTCACTTTAGTGAAAATCGGTAAATTTTAAAACCGAAACCTACCATTAAATATATTCATCATAACAAAGGTGTCTTAAAGAAAAAGGTTCATAACAAAAAGGAATTAATATTATACATAAGAAGTATCTAAAACGGGAGACATATCTCCCAAATAAATACGGAAATAAAAGAGTGTATTAAATAATACAATCCTAAGAACCGAATATAGGTCCAAGGTAATACTTCACTCGCTAGCTCGTCAATGTACCCAAGCATGCATCACCAACCTGTCGACCGCATTAAATGTAAACACGGAAGCCACAGTCAGTGGGGAGTAACTCCGAGTTCTCCCAGCCACGAAATGTCGAGTTTAATAAAACATGAATAACATAAAAGAGATGTATATGGAAAATATAAAGCCTTAACATATACGATATTCTTTTCATGTTATGAAATAAATAACTAACATATAACCTAGCATATGAAGGCTAAGCTACTCATGCAAACTATCATGTGAATCAGTTAACAACCGGTAATCCAAACTCTATCAACCGTAGCCGGCTTGCATCTCACCTTCTACGATTCATAGAATCATCAAACATGAAAGACCAATACGTCTAGACACAGGCATAAGTTCTTAGCACAGTCAATAGTCGACTTCTGTAACTCGAGGCTATACCACAAGGTAGGATAAACATCCTAGTCCTAGACTGCGCAGACCTAGCGACAACAGCTAACCCATTCCCTGTCTCATGACCAAAAGTACATGAGAATCTCTACTAGGAGACCCCTAAGCAGAGTTGGCTAGTACTTAAGCTGGCTCCATTCCCAAAGTGGAAGCAATTAGGCAGCCATGCCCCGGCTTGGTATCAAAATCCCAGGCCAGTGACACAAAAACTATCAAGCTGTGAACTATATACTCGTTAAAGATAGTAAGGTCTATCAATGTCATGGTCCAAGGTACTCATCTAGAATTAGAATGGTCAACACGCCATATAATCATAATTCTCTATGGGTACTTAGTCAACACGACATATATCATACAATTAAACAGTCACGGGGAAAACTTCCTATCATGTGACTAATTGCATATAAATCACATTCAAATATCATATCGCCTCATATCTACTAAGGCTCATTCATTCATTCATTAAATAAAACTTTACCTGAAGACAAATCCCCGACCCAAGTCCCGCGACGGGTCATCAGTCAAAACGGAGCTGACTAGATCATAGTTTAACCAAACCCGTTTGGTCAAACCGGCTAGAAACAGAGTCTTAGCCATTTAGGCTTGAACATAAGAACATCATATTCATTTCATGCTATTTTATTCTAATTTCTAACATGTGAATTATTAATTCTTACGAAACCCGCTTGACTTAAGGGATATCAAATTAAACTACAATCGCATGCTATAATTTCTAACATGTGAGAAATAATAATATTATGAAAACCGTTTAATTAAATAATTTACTTATTAAAATTTCCCACTTGCTAAATATTACAAAACATGATATAATAATAACACTAAACTCAAAAACCGTCACAAGCCCAAAGGAGGCTCACGGGTCAGCCAAGTCCGGACCGGGCCGAGACTGAACCGGGTCTGAACCGGGCCCACGGGCTGGTTTGGGCCTGTTTTGGTCAACATTTCTAAAATCGTTTTCTTAATATTTCCCGCATGCTTAACATATTTAAAACCCGTCAAAACAACAACAAAACCATCAAGTATCGACACAAGCCCCCCCAAAGGCCAATTAAGTGGCCAACCAGTCAGGGCAGCCGGGCATGGGACCGGGCCTGAACCGGGCCTGCCGGACCTGTTTCTCGGCCACCATTCACGGCCACCACAACAACAACCCACAATTTATTTCTAACATGTTTGAATGTAACAACCATCCATTTTAAACAACAATTAAACCATCATTCATACCTAAAATTATGATATGAACAAATCATCCAAACATGTCAAAACATAAATATGTTAAAAAACTCATAAAACTTAATAATAATAACAACCTAAGCAGTTATACTTAAACACCGTAAATAACAAAAACAATTATGTGACATAATGAGTCGAGTAAATCGGTAATCGTTACCTTAGCTAGCACAAACCCAAAATATGCACCAAAACTAAGACCTAAAAACCCGTCTACTATCTTCTTCAAAAGATACGAGGCACCAACTCGTCTTCCTAATCTTCTCTATAAGACATGACAAAAATACATTCTTAGTATTAAAATTGATTCAACATTAAAGTGTTGAAAACGATTTGTCGGAATTGAAATGAAACTACCCGGAGATGAAGAGCGGAGAGGAGACTATAGAAATATAATTTAGAATGGATTAGGCCAAGTAACGAAGGTTTTGTGACGATTTTGCTCAAGAACGATCAAGAACACCAAGAACAATTATGATTATATTAAAGAAGGTATTAAGAAGATATTAAGTTGATTTAATGTAAAATAAGAAGATAATTAGTGAGTAAGAGGGGAGGGTTGGGCCGTGTAATATAGAGGATTAATGGGAGTCGGGTTTGGAACTTGTTGTTACGGGATTGACTCGGGTTTTATAAATATATTATGGTAAATATCTAGCTTTTATTAGATATTATGTTTGTTTAATCAAATATCTAGATATTATTAGATACTATGTTAGTTTAATGAAAATATCTAATCCTAAGGGATAAGAGGAAAGAGGCGTGTGGAGGTGGAAGAAATCGGGTCTGTTTTTAAGCGATTTGTTGCGGAATTTAAGTTGACAGATCGATAAAGTTACAAATATCTTAGATATTTGTATTAGTTTAATCTAAAGAAATCAAAAGCCCAAAAATGAGGAAAAAGGTGCCTTGGGGCGTGTGGCACATGTAGGAGTCGGGTTTTGGGTTTGTTTCGGGACTTAAGTTGACTCGGAAATAGTTAAATGAAGTTCGGGTTTAAACCGTATAACCTACTCTTTAATTCCAAATAAATTCAAAATAATTATATTAAATTATCATAAATTCAAATAAATCGTAATAAATTAAAATAAATTAAAAAATTATTATTTTTTCAAATATATTGGTCTTCAAAGTAGGGTTTGTACAATCACCCCTCCTTTTAAAAAGTTCGTAATGAAACTTTCTTAAAGGAGGAATGTGAATATTGTAGGTCTATTTCAAACCTTAAAAATATATTTGTACTAAAAATACAGGGTCTTATTCAATGGGGCGGAAGGTTCTCGTCTGCCAGTAAGAACATCGACGTCCCAATTCAAAGACTTAAAATATACATTTTCGCATCAACAAATGAGAAAACTAGTTATCGAACGTCTCCAATAACGAGTCTCAACACTCCTTGACGGTAAAATACTTGAAATCCTCAAACATTTCCAAAAGCTTTTAGTTCAAAAAAAAATTCTATAGTAAAGGTAATAACTCTACTATCTATGCCTAAAATTTCTTACTAAAGCTTCTAGTAATCTATCTATAAGAGATGATATTCGATAGAAGGAACGGAATATTCGAAAGAATAAATCGAATAGAAAGAGAAAGAAAGAAGGAGATTTACCTCAAGCAAAGAGCTCGGGATATTTAGCTAACATTTTAGCTTCGGGTTCCCAAGTTTCTGCTTCAACGTTTCCACAACGCCAAAGGATACGAACCAAGGGTACCACTTTGTTTCTGAGTTGCTTGCTAGCCCTTTCAAGTATACGAATCGGCCTTTCTTCCAAAGCCAAATTAGGTTCCAAGTCCAACACTTCTTCTTGAATAATATGACTCGGATCACTAATATACTTCTTCAATTGAGAAACATGGAACACATCATGAACTTTACTCAAGTTCGGAGGTAATTCCAAACGATAAGCAACGGGACCAACTCTCTTAAGCACACGAAACGGTCCAATATATTTAGGACTCAACTTTCCCTTCACTCCAAACCGTTTCACTCCTTTCATCGGTGACACTTTAAGGAATACTCGGTCATCAACATCAAATTCAAGTGGTCGACGACGGACATCGGCATAGGATTTTTGTCTATCTTGAGCGGCTTTCATTCGCTCACGAATGACTTGAACTTGATCAATCGTTTCAGTCACTATGTCGGACTCACATATGATCATCCTGGGACTGATCCCAACAAACAGGGACTACGACAATTCCTTACCGTATAAAGCATCGTACGTGCCATCTGATAGCAGAACGCATAGGAACTGTTGTTTATAGAAAATTAACCCAGAGGAAACATTCTCACAGAAACGTGAAATGTCTAAGGCAAATTCCGGAGAAGATTCTTCCAAAAAGTTTGGTTAGGTTGAGTAGTTTGGATCGTTCTCTCGGTTTGACAATCAGTAGCGGCATGAAATGCTTTGCTCATCAACAATTTACTACCCATGGCTTCTTGCAAAGCTGTCCAGAATCGGGAACTGAATCTCGGATCACGATCTGAAACTATACTTTTAGGCACTCCATGGTAGCGTACTATCTCTTTCACATAGGCACGGGCTTTAAACTTTAAAGACATTAGACTCCAAGTTTCTTGAAAGACAGAATCTGGAACAACTTGGTTTGTAGACGGTCTACAATAAACCCAGATGGCATTCTTTCACTAGAAGTTTTAGGTAAAGCATCCCGAAGTCCATAGAAATTGACTCCCATTTCCAAAGAGGGAATTTCAAAGGTTGTAGCCAAACCTCCGGGTCTTGAGGTTCGATCTTCACCTCTGACAAGTAAGACATTTACTAACATACTCCTTTACTTCAATCTTCATCCTAGGCCACCAAAATTGTGGTCTCAAATCTTTATACATTTTGTCAGCGCCAGGATGAATAGAATAAGGAGAAAGGTGCGCTTCATCAAGTATTCTCTTTCTCAACTCGGCACTTCTCGGAACATACATTCTACCATGGTAATGAAGGTAGCCATCATTATCCACCACACAATCCTTAGCTTGCCCAAGTAGTATTTTTGCTCGTATGGCGATGAAAGTAGCATCCTCCGGTAAACAAGTACGAATCTCTCGATAGAAATCGGGTTCCGCAGTCAAAGCACCAAGATAATCGAATCCTTTCCCAACAAACTGTATCTTAAGCTTCTGAAATTCTGTTACCAGTTCATCGGGTAAAGTACTAAGAGCATTCAATGAATGACTAGGCTTTCTACTCAATGCATCTGCCACAACATTTGCCTTTCCTTCATGGTAAATCAACTCGGCATCATAATCATTCACTAACTCTAACCATCTTCTCTGTCTCATATTCAATTCTTTCTGAGTAAAGATGCACCTCAAGCTTTTATGATCGGTATAGATTCGACAATGAACTCCAATAAGATAGTGTCTCCAAGTTTTCAATGCATTCACCACAGCTGCTAACTCAAGATCATGAGTCGGGTAGTTCACTTCATGAACTCTGAGTTGTCGAGAAGCATATGCAATGACTTTTCTATTCTGCATTAAGACATCCCAAACCATGCTTAGAAGCATCAAAATAGACATCATAATCAGCTTCATCATCTGGTAAAGTCAACACCGGTGCGGTAGTCAATCTCTTCTTTAATTCCAAGAAGGCATTTTCACATTCATCGGTCCAGATATACTTTGCTTCCTTCTTTAGCAATTGAGTCATCGGTCTTGCTAACTTTGAGAAATCTTTCACAAACCGACGATAATAACCCGCTAAACCAAGGAAACTCCGAATCTCGGACACATTTTTCGGACTCTTCCATTCCACCACGGCCTCAATCTTAGCTGGATCGACCATAACACCGTCTTTTGAAATGACATGACCAAGGAAAGATACCTCGGGCAACCAGAATTCATATTTAGAGAACTTAGCATACCATTTTTGGCGTCGAAGAACACCCAAAATGGTTCAGAGGTGATCAGCATGTTCTTCCTTAGATTTAGAAAAGATCAAAATATCATCAATGAATACCACAACACATTTATCGAGGTACTCGCTGAAGGTACGATTCATCTGATCCATGAATATTGCTGGAGCATTAGTCAAACCGAATGGCATCACATTAAATTCAAAATGACCATACCTCGAGCTAAAAGCAGTCTTAGGAATATCTGCTTCACGAACGGGAATTTGATGATAACCCGATCTAAGATCAATCTTTGAAAAAGTTGAAGCACCACGTAACTGGTCAAAGAGATGATTAATACGCGGAAGTGGATATTTATTTTTGATTGTGACACGGTTCAACTCACGATAATCAATGCACAGTCGCATAGAACCGTCTTTCTTTTTTACAAAGAGCACGGGAGAACCCCAAGGAGAAGCACTAGGCCTAATAAAGCCTTTCTCAATCAAGTCATCAAGTTGGATTCTCAACTCTTTCAATTCGGAAGGTGCCATGCGATAAGGAGCTTTAACAATTGGTCCAGTTCCAGGAACTAGATCAATGATAAATTCAACATCTCTTTCAGGAGGAATTCCGGGTAATTCATCGGGAAATACATCTTGAAATTCTTGAACAATTGGCACATCTTCCAATGAAGGCAAAGACGAAGTGGTAGAAGTAGTTACAACACATAAGAAAGCTTTGTAACCTTTCTTGATAGTTTTTACCATCTTCATAGCCGAAACAAGTTTCACAGTGGTCTGTTTTCGAACCCCTTGATAAGATACACGGGTACCTAAAGGGCTTTTGAGAATAATCTTCTGGTCACGGCATTCAAATCGAGCATAATAAGTAGATAACCAATCCATGCCCAGAATAATATCAAATTCTTCCAGAGGGAACCGAAGAAGATTAGCCGGAAAAATAGATCCGTTTATCGATATAGGAATGTCCGAATGAATATAAGAGCATGAAAAAACATCTCCGGATGGTAAAGATATAGGAGTACTTTCTCCAACTGAAGCTTTTAGAGGTAATTTATCGGATAGTCTCATAGAAATAAAGGACAAAGAAGCTCCCGTATCAAATAAAATTAAACACGGTATTTCATAAATTGAAAACATACCAGTCACAATGTCTGGTTGAGCATCGGCCTCAGCTCGGCTCATGATGAAAATCCGACCCTTAGGTCTCCCAGAAGTAGCTGGTGTAGAAGCCGTCTTCTTCTTATCAGGACACTCATTAAACTTGTGTCCCGGTTTCTGACAATTAAAGCACACAAGTGGCTTGTTGAAACAGCCAATACCGGGATGCATAGACATCTTGCACCGAAAGCAGATACGACCCTTAATATCGTTGTTGTTGCTCGGGAAGAATGGACGGTTACTCTGAGTTGCTTGTCCACTCTGAAAATTCCTCCTCTTGTTTGGGTAAGAGGAGGGAAAGGAAGGTCGAGAAGTAGGATACAACGGTCTCTTACCAAAGGCATTAGGAGCAACATAAGAGGCACGAGCCTCGTCGACAATCTCGCGGATTGAACTCTCTGCCCAAATAGCATCATTGTAGATAGAGACAAAAGAAGTAGCACTCCTACTGATCTTGCCCTTCACCTGAGGAAAAAGTTTCCCCCGGTAAAAGAATGCTTTGTCTTCCTCCCTTGAAATAAGCCGAGTGGCATAATGAGCCAACTCGTTGAACTTGGTTGTGAACTCCTGAACTGAGAGAACTCCTTGTTTGAAGTCCATGAATTCTTTCAGTTTCTGCTGCCTCAATTCATCCGGGTAGAACCTCGCCTCCAATAGCTCACGGAAACGAGTCCAACCAAAATTAGGTTCCAACTTGGCAGTAGGACCAGAAAGAGTCCACCACTGATCAGCTTCCTTCACTAAGAAGTGGAAAGCAAGACAGACTTTATCCACATCAAGAACATCGTATAGATAAAAGTTCTTCTCCATTTCACGTATCCATTCTGAAAGCTGAATGGGATCTACTTCACCACCATAGGTTTTGGCTTGGCTCCTAGATAGTTGTGAAGCAACCCATGTACAACTCCCGTGCCTCTCACGGTCGGGAGGAGGATTAGGAATAGGATTCGCTTGTTGATTTTGTTGATTTTGCTGATTTTGAATAATAACAGTAAGAGCTGCTAAGATCGTGTTGTCAATTCTCGGAGGCATCTTGCAAAAGAAAACACCGATTAGTACTTATCATATAGCAAGCACAAAGAGACTACAACATAATCCTAATCTACCCATCCTACCATTCTATCTCACAAGTTTATTATTTATTAAGGTCAAGTTATTTATGCAAGGGTACACAAACTCGTCTGAACAAATAGCTCTGATACCCAAACTGTGACACCCTCAATTTGCGCGAACAAATAAACAAGTAATTTAAATAAATAAAAGATGAGAATATTTCTAAAGAGTTCCTTGAGTGAAATCATAAATTTTAAAACCGGAACCTACTATTAACTATATCTCATAAACAAAGGTGGTCTTAAAGAAAAAGTGTCAAAACAAAAAGGAAATAATATTATACATAAGAAGTATCTAAAACGGGAGACATATCTCCCGTATAAAATACGGAAATAAAAGAGTGTATAATATAATATACAATCCTAAGAACCGAATATAGGTCCAAGGTAATACTTCACTCGCTAGCTCGTCAATGTACCCAAGTATGCATCACGAACCTGCCAACCGCATTAAATTTAAACACGGAAGCCACAGTCAGTGGGGAGTAACTCCGAGTTTTCCCAGCCACGAAATGTCGAGTTTAATAAAACATGAATAACATAAAAGAGATGTATATGGAGAATACAAAACCTTAACGAATACGATATGCTTTTCATGTTATGAAACAATAACTAACATATAACTAGCATATGAAGCTATCATGTTTAACGTTACCAACCTATACCCCGAGGTGTGAAGCTGGGATGCTATCGCAGAGGTTACCTTTAAACATGGCCATGATACACTCCCCTAATCATACAAAAATATCCATGTTTACATCAGTTAACAACCCGCTAATCCAAACTCTATCAACCTTAGCCGGCTTGCATCTCACCTTCTAAGATTCATAGAATCATCAAACATGAAAGACCAATACTTCTAGAAACAGGCATAAGTTCTTAGCACGGCCGATAGTCGACTTCTGTAACCGGCCCGGACCGGGCCTGAACCGGCCTGCACCGGCCTGAACTGGCCGGTTTTCAGCCACCACCCACGGCCACCATATACGGCCAACATCAACCACCACTCTAAATTATTTCTAACATGTTTTAATAAACAACATCCATTTTAACAACCAATTCAACCATCATTCATACTAAAAATTTTGATTATGAACAAATCATCCAAATATGTCAAGAACACTAAACATGTTAACAATTCATACAACATAATAATAATAACTACTTATCATGTTACTACTAAAAACCATAAATAACAATAACATAAACAAAAACAAAAGTATGTAACATAAATTCGTCGAGTAACTCGGATCGTTACCTGTGAGCTAGCACAAAATAAATAGCACCAAATAAGAAGAAAACCCGTCTACTAATCTTCTTCTAAATATACTAGTCACAAAACTCGTCTTCAGAATCCTTCTCCCTATAACGAAATGACCAAATAACAATTATTAGAATTAAAACTTGATTTCAACAATTAAAGTGTTGAAAACGATTTTGTCGGAATTGAAAATAAAACGTACTTGGAGATGAAGAGCGGAGAGGAGACTCTAGAAATATAAATTAGGACGGATTTGAACAAGTAACGAAGGTTTTGTGACGATTTTGCTCAAGAACGATCAAGAACGCTCAAGAACACCAAGAACGATTTTGATTATATTAAGAAGGTATTAATTAGATATTAAGTTGATTTATTGTAAAATGAAAAGATAGTTAGTGAGTAATGGGGTGGGTGTGCCGTGTAATTATAGAGGAATTAATGAGTCGGGGTTTGAAATTGTTGTTACGGGATTGACTCGGGTTTTATAATTATATTATGGTAATTAATTAGATATTATTAGGTTTTATGATAGTTTAATCAAATATCTAGATATTAATTAGATATTATGTTATTGTAATCAAAAGAAAGAAAATATCTAATCCTAAGAGAGGAGAGGGGAGCCATGTGGTATAGGTAGAAGTCGGGTCTGTTTTTAAGCGATTTGCAGAGTTTAAGTTGACGGATCGATAAAGTTACAAATATCTTAGATATATGCATTAGTTTAGTTAAAGTAATCAAAATATCTAATATGAGTGGAAAAAGGTGACATGAGGCGTGTGACTCATGCAAGAGTCGGGTTTCGGGTTTGTTTCGGGACTTAAGTTGACTCGGGAATAGTTAAATGACGTTCGGGGTTAAATAAGGAACCTAATAACAACGGTGACTATGAATAATAATCGTTGTCAATACTTTTAATAAAGATGAAAAAAACACACAACACTAATAATACTGTACTGCAACACAAAAACACAAACACAAAGCGATTATACTCCATCACAAAACCACAAACACTAATAATTTATTGATTTCCTGATCGTCTCTTTGTCATCATCTCCGTCTGCTATTTCTTATTAATCAGGTATTCTAATAATTTTTCTTTATTGATTTCCTGAATTTCGTTTATTTGTGAATTAGTTGCCCTATACATTGCATTTTCTGAATTAGTTGGCTTATTATTGAATTAGTTTTAATTAGTTGGATTTTCTGAATTACTTGGCTTACTATATATACTACGAATGTAGATAAATGACTCGAACTTGGATGAATGCTGCGAATATGAGTGACCCAAACTATAAGGATTGTTTAGCTGAATTTTATGAAGTCGTTGCGAACAATTTGAATGGTTCTTCTAGTATTCCATGCCCTTGTGAAAGAAGTGGTAATATTAGGTATATGGCTATTCCGGACGTTAAAATTCACCTAGAAAAGTATAGTTTTAGTCGATCCTATACCCGTTGGATTTTTCATGGGGAATCATTAGAGGAAGATAATAATTTTGAAGAAGATGATCTTGAGGTATACGAAAGGATAACTGATGATCTCGAGTTTGTCGAGTATGTTGAGTTGGAAGCAGACGAGTTGAATGTTGGGTCTACAGATAATGAAGAAAAAGATGATGAATCAAATGCTTTTGAAGATGAAAACATTAATTTGGATGACCTTGAAAACATGTATGAGAAGTTGTGTGAGTCTGAAGCGCCTCTGTACCCTGGTTGTAAGTACACAAAGATGTCGGCTGTAACAACCCGAAAAGTACCCAATTTTTCTAGTAAAAATATTTACTAACACTTTTTAGCAGACTTAAGTTTTTAAAATAGAAATTTTTGTTTCGAGTCGTATTTTGAAATTCCGAGTTCGTATTTGGAATTTCTGAGAGATTTCATGAAAATCCCGTTTTTAGTCATCTTTGACTTTTCTTGACTTTTAAGTCGTCTTTGATTTTTCTTGACTTTTTAAAGTCGTCATTGACTTTTCTTGACTTTTAAGTCGTCATAAACTTTTCTTGACTTTTAAGTCATCTTTGATTTTTCTTGACTTTCAGTCAACTTTGACTTTCGTTGACTTTTTCCCGACTCGCCTTATAAGTTTGAAGACCGAAATTTTATTTAAAAAAATAATATTTGTGATTTATTTTTATTTAGATTTATTAGAATTTATGATAATTTAATAAAATTATTTTGAATTTATTCGGAATTTATAATAAGGTTTTACGGTTTAAACCCGGGAATCATTTAACTATTCCCGACTCATCGTAAATCCCGAAACAAACCCGAAACTCGACTTTGGCATGAGTCCCACGCCCATGTCATCGTTTTCCACTCACTTGAGATATTTTAATTGTTTTGATTATACTAATACAAATATCTTAGATATTTGTTACTTTATCGATCCGTCAACGGAAATTACGCAAATCGATTACAAAACAGACCCGACTATCACTAACCCACACGGCTCTCCTACCCTCTCTTAGGCCTTGATATTTTCATTACTTTTGATTACACTATCATAATATCTAGATATTTAGTTTAATTAACTTAATATCGAATTATATTTAATCGATTACCGTAATATAATTATTAAACGCGAGTCAATTCCGTAACAACAATTTCAAAACCCGACTCATTATTTTGTCTATAAACACACGGCTCACCCAACCCTCTTTACTCACTAACAACTTTTCATTTTTACAATAAATCAAATTTAGATCAAATTATCACTTTCTTTAATCGTTCTTGAGCGATCTTCGTGTTCTTCATCCGTTCTTCGTCGTTCTTGAGCAAAATCCTCATAAAATCTTCATTTCTTAATTAAATCCGTCCTAACTTATAATTCTAGAATCTCCTCTTCGCTCTCCATCTCCTAGTACGGTTTATTTTCAATTCCGTCAAAATCGTTTTCAACCTTTAATTATGGAAAAATCAAGTTTAAGTGCTAATGATGTTTTTCTTGTCTTTTCTTATAGGGGAAGATTTTGAAGACGAGTTTGGAGACTCGTATATTTTGGGTGAAGATTAGTAGGAGGGTTTCTTGGTTTATACTTCTTATTTTGTGCTAATTGACTTGTCTAGCTAAGGTAACGATTCCGAGTTACTCGACGAATATATGTTACATAGCCTTTGTTTCTTTAGTTTTTGGTTCATCCTTTTATTTTTGTTCATGTTGTTGTTATTTATGGATTTTTGGTAGTAACATGATAAGTAGTTGTTTTTATCATGTTGTATAAATTTATAACAAGTTTAGTGTTCTTGACACATTTTTATGATTTGTCATAATCATGATTTTTGTATGATGGATGGTTAAATTGGTTGTTAAAAATGGATGTTGTTAATTAAAACATGTTAGAAATAATTTGGTGGGATTAGTGGTGGTGGCCGAAATGGTGGCTGGAAAACCGGACCCAAACCAGCCGGTTCAGGCCGGTTCAGGCCCGGTCCAGACCGGTCTGGTCGGTCCATGGTGGGTCCGGGTTTTGGTCTTTGGGTTGTGTCGATGTTTGATTGTTATGTTGTTGTTTTGACGGGTTTTAATTATGTTAAAGCATGCGGGAAATATTAGGAAACGGTTTTTAGTAAAGTCGATAAAACAACCCAAAACAGGCCCAAACCAGCCGTGGGGCCCAGTCCAGGCCCGTGTCAAGTCGGCCCAAATCAGCCCGTGGGTCCCCTTACTTAGACCTGTGACGGTTTTTGAGTTATTGTTATTTTATCGCGTTTTGTAATAATTAGCAAGCGAGAAATATTAATAAGTAAAATATTTAATTAAAAGGTTTTTCATTAAATTATTATTTCTCACATGTTAGAAATTATAAGACGAGATCGTAGTTTAATTTAATATTATTTTAGTCACACGGGTTTTTGG
>JAIUZE010020264.1:0-17730 GCA_022085475.1 Heliosperma pusillum
AAACAAAATATCTACTTAAATCGTCGGTAAATCAAGTGAAGTAATCATTACCATCTCTGGTTGTGTTTGTTATTGGACCACACGTATTCTTATGTAATGGGGCCAATAATTTACTAGTTCGATTTCCTTTTCAACAAAAGGGCACGAATCATCTTGCCTTGAATACAAGATTTGCACACACCATAAGATTCAAAATCTGTTGGGTTAGGGATATTTGTTAATACTAGCCTCTTAATGTGCTACACAATCCAGAATTAAGATTAGACATAGGTCACCAATTTTGAGCCTTTTTCAATCTATATGACAAGTAATTACTAGTTTAGGTCAAGAATATAATTACCTTTGATTGGTATGCGATAACCATTGACCAAGTATAGGCATAAAAAAGATACAACGTTTGTTCTATTCACAAAAGTGAAACATTTGTGTTGTACACAAAAGTGGATACTATATTCTTTATTTAGAGGTTATGTACATAATAACGTTTATTGAAGTATACCTCTAAATCCAAAACTAGATTGATCACATTATAACTTTTATATGTCTCTATAGAAATAAAACTACAATAGTTATATTTCCCTTGTAGGTCGACATTTAATTATGGTTAGTCGTCACACGAATCATTATTATATGCATTGAATACATTGATGAAAACCATAGTGGATATCTTACACCCAAAAATATTTGCATTTAGCAAAATAAATGTCGATCATATAGATATTATGGGTGAAAAATTACACCCTATTTCTAACTCTTTAGAAAACTTTGGGAAGATTCTTATCTTGTGTCCTACACTGTAAAATAGAATTGTCAAAAGTTGGGTTCGACACCTTGCTTGGGTTTTGACTTTACTATTCAAAATAGTCTTGCCTTTATCCCTTGCCTTGTGTCAAAGTCGAGCCAACCTACTCTTGAACCTCGTATTAACAATTAAGAATATAAACATCATTCTTAGTGCTCCCACTCACTTTCATGAATCTCTACTTAGACAAGTATATTGGAATTATTGTGAAGACTATTATTCATTTCATTCATGGTTTTACCTTCAAAAGGATAAACTTTTCATGAAGTGACTACGGTATTTGGTTGTTCACGATTTCAAATAAATCGATTAACCTAGTCATCCCAACTGATTTGGCCTCTTTTGAGGTAAGCCTCGATAAGGAGTATAATGACGACATACCAAAATACAAATATTTTCTTTGGAGCAAAATTTGATGTACCATTGTTATAAGAAGGCGTCACAAAATATTCAAAAACACTTTTGACTAAGTGTGACTTATTCATTTACTCTTCATAAGAGACATTTGCAATGGTGAATATGAGGATCAAAAGATACAATTCATTTTGTCTTTAGCTACGGTGGTTTAAATGGAGATCGCAATCAAAAATGCTACCGTATAAAATAATGGAAATCTTTTCCACGATTGAACGGATTTACAAGTTCATAGAAGAAAAATAATTGTCATTGCGCGAATAAAAATAAATATCAACGGAAAATAAACATTCATTGCTTATATATCATTTACTTGTAAAAACAATTTTAAACAAGTCACTCATATAATGACCCCTCACGAAATTATATAAGTGATTCCAAGACCCATATTTAGACAAAAATAGTCATCGCATGCTACCTTTATCTAAAAATGGTAAGTCAATACTTGACTAATTCTACACTTAGAACTCTTGGTTGACGGATTTCAACTAAATCCCTCTCCTAGTCCCAAGATAACGCTATCTCGTTGAGTCCAATCCAATTTAGCTTGCTGATCGCATACACCCTACTTACCCGAGAAAAAGGGACCAGAGCGTGGTAGCCCTAATGAACACGGGGTTCATAAATTGTTACTAATTGGTAAGGCTAAATCTCAATTTTTTAAGTTATGTGAGAGGTCTTGTCAATTTTGTTATTAATTCCCTATAAGCGAACTAAGTCGGTGAATTGTGAATAACGTTGAATTGACAATCACGGTAAAATGCATGTGTGACGATTTTGGCATGAGCAAAAACAAAGCAAGCAATCAAGCAACAATAAAATCCTAGTATGGCCACCTAGCTAATCAAAATTAACTAGATAGTTACAAATTCGGAAACCAACTCCTTGGTCCCTTGCCTCTTCACTTGGAACATCTTCCAAAATGGCACCGTCTTGAGGAAGCCACCGGTCTTCGTAAAAATAATTACAAATGTACAAATATACAAATTCCTATTATACATGTATACTATAAAATAAAATTATTAAATTATACAAACCGGCGATACGAGATCGCAATAAAATTACAACCAAAACGTTATTCCCTTACATTACGGGTAATAACGATAAAAATAACTAGGCCATACTAGGTACAAACTTTGAATAAATTATTAAATAAATGACATTCATTCATTCAAACATAAATAAAATAAATTGCTGCAAAATTCATGCCAAAATCGTCCTAAGTTCAATTCATGATCATTGTAGCTCGATTTCTTCCGGGATTCATTGATTTTTAACCATTAAAAATCAATATCAACATTTAAATCGCATTTAAATTCAAACTAATTAACTAACCTGTTTTAGAACTCAAAATTAGTCACTACTAATTTTTTTGGTCATTAATTAAATCGATTTGATTTCATTTGCTAAATATTATGGTTTAATCATAACGGTTATGAAATAAAACCAAAATAAAATATAAACATCATAAAATTTGAAACCAAAAATTTTTTACATTCTGGAACAATTCCAGGAACTATAAAAATAAAAAAATTTGCTCAAAAAATTTAAATTAATTTTATGAACAAATAGCTTTGTATTTAATGGTTTTATCAAATAAAAACATTAGATATAGTAAAACAGTGAAACAAATTATGAAATTTCACCAAGAGTATCAACATCAGAATTTTAAATGTACAAAAAATTTTCAAGACCATAAATGGACGTTTCAATTTTATGAACATTATAATCTCATATTATCGACTTTTATCGTATAAAAATCAATGAACATGCAATACATAAGTAAAATTCACGAAATTTTACATACAATATGTAAGAAATGCATGTGAGATCATATTAAAATTTCATGGCCAGAATCAACATGCAAATATTTTTAGTTAACTTTTAACTCATAAAATGCATGTTAACTCGGTTTAAACGCCAAAAATCAAAATAAATAGCAAATTAATCCCTAAAATCACGAAATTTGACCAAAAACATTTTAAGGTCAGTAGGTATACATGCACCAAAAACTTTAGTCAGAATCGTATTTTAACTCAAAATCTTTGATTTATTAGTTATCTTATAACTTTAACAAAAATGTCCAAAATGAACATGCATGCTACAAGTTAGCTCTGATACCAATTGAAAGTCCATAGACCTTAATTAGACTCCTCTAATTAATTACTAAATTACTTTTTAATTTAGTTTATAATGATCTATGTAACATGCATGCAAATATACAGACATTTACATAAAAGAAGAAATTTCCTCACATTGATATGGAAATTATATGGGCACAACAAGAACTCCTTCTTGTTGTTCTTGAGCTATAAATATGGATGAACACATGAAATCTCCAAACAAGAAGACCTCCTTCAAGTTGCACCTAGTTGACACCAAATAATCTACCCTTATTATTAACTAGATAATAAGATAGATATAATACTACTAATATTATGACAATATTACTACACTAGTAATACTTAGTAAATATTAGTATATGGGAGTTTTAGTGAGAAGAAGAGTTTTAGAGAGAAGTATGATCAAATAAGCAAGAATGAAGAAGTAAAGAAATGAACAACAATTGTTCTATATGTAGCCACAAGGGCCGATTTTCACATCACCAAATGAGTGATATTTTCTTCTTATTTTATTGCCATGCAATGTGGTAATGTGTTGTAGTGAATAAAATGATTTTAGGTTTACTATTCATGTCATAAGAACATGTTGCTTATGAGTGTGAATAAGAACAACCATCATCACCAACTACTACAACTTGACCGGCCATGTGAAAGCAATATTGATCCATTTTGATTTTTGATATTTGTCCCACAAATACTTATTAATCATATGCTTAATTATCTTGTATAATTAAGTGTTAATTTGATCATATAACAATTATATGACACAAATAAATGAACAATATGTACTTAACATTTTAAGTAATATTTTACCATTATATCAATATATAATGGGTCCCACAATGCTTAGTTAATTTATTTTACAACTCCTTGTAAATATAATTAACTAATTACCTCTATCTCAAAACCTCAACTAATTTAGTAATTTAACGATTAATTAATAAGTTAAATCTTATTTAATCGTATTAAAATAAGATATAAATTTATTAGTCAATTATCGCATAATTGAAAAATAAGTTTAATCGAATTTGAGTTCTTAACTCAATTTTCTAATAATTAACTCTCGTACATATCGAATATATGTAATGTACTAATTAACTGTATCGTATACAAATAATTAGTTACTATTTGGATTTCATCCTTTAGGTGTGACCGAAAGGGATCAGTTGATCACCGCCGTCAAACGACAATAACGTCAAACGCTAGTTAGCCAACCGTTATTGATTTACGTTAATCAACTGACTAATCATATATATAGTCAATAATTATCCCAATTATATTCCATAATAAGATTTATTATGTGGCGCACTATTGTGGAGGACACCTACTCCAACATTCCTCACTCAAATATCTTGATTTTTAGTCTAATCTTCCTCTCTTAACCTCCTCTACCTTGTGTGGTAATAAAATTACCATCTTTCTCATTTTCAATTTTTCCATCTTTCTCAAGGATGAATTTTATTCATCTCTTGTATCTTTGTATAGGTGGAGACCTTCAAGACCCCGAGAAGGATTACTATCTCATGGAGGAAGACCTAGAAGACGATTGAAGACGCAAAAAGTTAACGGTGAAGGGTTACTCGATATCCATTTACGTTTTTAATGTATTAATTGTAGTTCTAGTAATGAAAGATATAATCTTTGTTTGAATTTCAAGAGGAAATATGTTTGTTGCTATTTCACATGTGGGAATTCCATATTTCATGTTTTCTTTCATTTATCATGTGTTAAGTTGTGTTCAAGTGGTTGATTATGCTCATTTATTGTGTTGGAACTTATGTTGGACATCAAATATGTTTGGGTTTGCTTTAATTGATATTTATTCAATGATTGGTGATGATTAATGTACATTTAATGTGGTTTGATGCTAGTAAATGTTGTTAGAATTGAATGAGAAGAAAATGGGTTTGAGTATTGGTTGTTGATTGTTGCGTTTTTCGTTCTTGTATGCCCCAGCCGGCCGACCGGCGCCGGTCACACCCACCGGCTGGGAGCCCCTGATGTTAAATTGGTGAAAATTGTTAATTTGGTTGATGCAGGAGTCCCAGCCGGCCGACCGACCGCTGGTCCACCCAACCGACTGGGCATCCCTGTATTTTGGTTGACATTTTTCATTGATTACGAGTCCCAGTCGGCCAGCCGGCAGCCGACCCAATCGACTGGAACTTTCCCCCTTCCCAATTTCTCTAATTTTTCATTTAGCCTATGACCCCCGCCGGGTAGCCCGCAGCCGGTCACACCCACCGGCTGGGGATTCATGTATATTAAATGTTGTTGTTAGTTGTTACCCTGTGGTGCCAGCCTGGTAGCCGGCAGCCGGTCCACCTGACCAGCTGTTCCCCCTTGTAATTTCTTCTTATTTCTTTTCCGTATGATTTCACATGTAATAGTTTGTATGGTTTGTTTATCGTATAAACTTACGTAATAACTTTAAATATTCATGTTTAGAATATATGATATCTCATATGCTTATATCACATGTTTTGTGACGGTTTTGATATTCCCCCTCTTGAGTCGGTTCTACCTTATGTATTTGATTTGAGCACTACTTGTTGAGTGCTTTGAACTCTCATTTTCCGGCTACACCTCATCCTCGTTAGACTGGAATGTCGGAGCGATGGGGTGTATCCTTGATGCTTGTATACATGTTTAGTACGGATATGACGACGTTGTTAGGATGTGAACGCAATGCATTGGTCGACCCGGCCGTCAAATGTTCTATCCTTGCGAGATGGTGTCATTGCATGTAGCGTACTACCTTGACTTTTGACTATAGATCTCTTTCCGCCTCTTTCGTGTGGTTTATCCGAATTTGGGGTACTCGACGTCTTTGTATGATCGAGTCTTGGATGTGGAATGTCATACCACATGTCGAATCGGGAAATGCCTTATCCCGAGAGTCTGGCCAGGTTTAGACTAGAACTGTATTATTTTATCGCCGTCCTACCGGGAGGTATAGAGTCTAGTGTGTACAAAACGCCTTATGGTACACGGTGCAGGGGAACGCCTTACCCCGTGGACATGTTTGTCTAGGTCATGAGTATACGAAACGCCTTATCGTATGCGGTTCAGGGAAACGCCTTATCCTGTGGACTTTCATTGACCATGAGAGTGTGTATGCTTATATTTAATCATATGATGGATTGTATACTTGATTGATTTGGATGCCTGTGATTGGTTTGTTTGTCGAGTCTCAAACCTTCTCAAACATAAGTCGCTAATGGTGAGATGCAAGCCCTTAGTATTCTATATGGTTGCCAAGGGGAGTCTTTCCCGAGTCTTGTTTTGCATGATGATGATGGATGCTAGTTTTCTTTTCTCGTATATTTTTATTCTCATATCCGGCATGATATATATGTTTACATGATTACGTGCTTGCTTATGTACGTTTTAATTTGATTTGGCTGGGAGAACCCGGAGTTACTCCCCCACTGACGGTGGCGTTCATGTTTTTCATGAATGAACAGGTTGCTTGGATGGATCTTTTCTTGTTTTTGGGTTTGGGTGTGAGCTAGGGAGCGTTGGACTTGACGATTCACCCCTAGACGTTCTTAAGTAGTTTACTAAACAACTTTTATGCTTCATTTCGTTTTGAGAGACTATGTCTCTTTGTAGTATTTAGTACTTTAGTTGGTATTTATTTGACATTCCTCGTATTCTTCCTTCTGCATGTAAAAAGTTTTTAAAATCTCGTATTTTGCTCTATTTAAATCGCAAGCTTGTTATGTTTTATTTCGGCTATCGCATGTTTGAGTTAGCGGGCGGTGACTTTTCGACCTTTTACCTTTGCGCTTAGACTCGACATTTACATTATTGTTGTTTTGAGAGACTATGTCCACTCATTGTAGCTACTTTTCTATTGTTGGTGTGCTTGACGATTTGTCGTACAATTTCTTTCATGTAAAAGTTTTTAAAATCCCGTATTTCCGCTATTACTTTACATGATATGCTTGATTTACTTTCTACTTGCGCGAGGGTTATCACAAGTGATTTGGGAAGTAGAAATACCACTTGAGAGTTTCAGCGGTGGGTTTGGAATAGTCTGATAAAGGTATCATTTCCTTTTGTGGTGGTGAAGATGATTGTGGAGTCTTTGTAGGTTGCATGGTTATTATAAGTTGCGGCGTGTGAAAATCCCCTTATTCCCCAAGGTTTAGGGAAAATACCCGAGTAAATATCTCTAATAAGATCTAATCGTGGAATATCCGAGACTTGAAAAATTGCGTTGAATTTTTTTTGTCCCTTATTCCCCAATATCTCTAATAAGATCTAATCGTGGAATATCAAAGCTAATAACCCTAGACTAGGCTAACAACAATTTAATTTAATTAGGGAAGTAAGGGGTCGATCTCAGGGAGGCAATATTTACTACTGTGACAACACGTAATATGAGGTCTATCTAAGATAATGATTTATTTTGAGAATTGGTACGCAAAAGATGTAAAAACATAAACAAGTGTAAGATAATGATAATGACAATAATAATAAAAGTGTGCAGGGAGATAAGTTCACACATGTAGAATATTTTTTTATGTCAAAGTTAGAATTTAGAAAACATGAAAATGATTCATTATTTAGGTTTTGGAAATATCTTTCAAATTGTTGCTACTTTAGATTCGTTTCTAGCGAGATTTCACGTAACTAGATTGAACTAACATACTATGCTTAGCCTATTCAATTCCCGTGTTTCAGTCTTAGGACAGAACATCAGATTTAGTTAAAGTGTCAAGAATCGTTAACTAACATTACAATCCAAGCATGCACTAGAACAATGATTCGAAAATCAATAATTCATTTTCCAACAATTTCAAAATACTAATCTAACATGGCTACCCTACACTCTAGAAAATAAACTACTCACTCATGTTTAGATATGATATTATGATAAAAAGGAAGAGATGGTTTAAACCAATCATATTTAAGTTAAAATATTTAGGTGATGATATATAAATTATGAAGCACAAAAGTTTAAGGTGATGGTGACAACAATATCAATGTGTGATTAGAATATATAAACAATAAATTGAACAAAACTAAAATGAAAGCATAAACTAAAGTATGATTGATGAATGGAAAATAAAAAGGAATGAGAGTTACCAAGTAGACAGATTTATTAACCTTGAAATATGACTTGAATTAAGGCATGATCCTTTCATAGAAACCCATATAGTAACTAAGCAACAAAACCATCAAACAAGAGTACAAATAGAGCAAAATAAAGAGAGGTTTCAACAAAGTAAAAGACATATTTTGTAATGTGAAATGTGATGTGATGATATCCTCCTCTCACGCTGCAACACCTTCTTATATAGGTTGCCAAAGACGTGTGAGTTGATGACAATTAAATGGAATCATAAAGTCAAAGGAGAGGAAACGAGAACACTTATGGGTCTGCGAACCCGATCGGGTTTACCCGATCGAGAACGCATGTGCCTAGCTCGCTTTCCTTTCTTTGCTTTGTATTCTTCTTTGCACGCATGCCCAAGGTCCAAGCCCAATAGGAGAACTTATTTTGATATTTAAGAACTTATTTGAACAATAAAACTTTACTTTCATTGACCCCAAAGTATAGGGGTTGAGGTTAGGGGTTACTTTCTCCTTGACTTATCCTCGCTTATTTGATCGGTTATTTGAAAATGTGCAATCTGACTTCATTTCTTCTTCTTCGATACAAGTGAATATTCCCGAAGTACCTATAGGTTTCCAAGACTCGCTTATTTTAGCTTCATTTTTCAAGGTAAATGCTCAGAATGATAGGAAAAGGTGCAGAATCGTCATATTCCCTACAAAAATTATTTGAACAAAAGAAATGCGTAGACAACAATATTAGCTCTCATAATCTCTTTATAAAGTGCAAATGAGATATTAAAACCAAGCTAAATCAAGGGATAAAATCATACAAAAATTGCACACATTAAATACCTAAAGAATTACTACGTCGAGTGGAAGGTAGAATCGGATGGATGTTGGTGTTACTCTTTTGAGTACTGTAACTACTCAGACGAGTAATGTGGAATCAATTGAGTGGAACTGTGGAAGTCACTCGGCCGAGTGGCTCTGTTTGGGGGGGACCCTGATTGATGGCACTCGCTCTAGTTTACCACACTTAGTCGAGTGGGTGTTATTCGACTGAATGGGGTGTTATTCGGTCGAGTAAAAGTCGTAACCGCTGGTTTGTTATTTTATTCTCCGCGTGGGTCCTATCCAATATAAAATGACTTTCTCTCTCTTGATTTCTCATAATTCTTCATTAGTATTATAAACTCTAATCAAAGCTCTATTATCTCTCTAATTAATCTTTAATTGTTGTGATTACTTCTTAATATTTCTTTGGATTTCTTGAAGAATTCATTCATATCTTTACAAACCTTTGTAAATCATCTCCGTCTTGAATCTTGTGATTTCATCTTTATCATCTTTTAAGTATAATATTGAGTAACTAATGTGTAGTGATTAGATTTATAATTAAAATACGATTAATGTTATAGACTATGATACGATGTTTAGATTGTATTATCATGATTATCTTGAGATTAGGTTAATGTTTATAAGTTATAATTTGGAGAAAACAAGATTCGATAATGGAATTGTAGTTGTGTGACCTAGAAATTGAGGATAAGTGTTATAGATTGTAGTTTATTGATTATTAGCATGACATTTGGGTTATTGAAACATATATTGTGGTTATATACCTTGTTGTTGTTAGAGATATAGTCACAGATTGTGATAATTAGTCATATTTCATGAGACTTTTTAGAATCTAGTAGTAATTTTTATTATTATGATATGGTAGGTGGCGACTATGTATAGGAGGACTCCTAGTTTTTGTCTTGTGAATTGTTCTTATTAGAATTAGATAATGGAATTGTTGTCCTGTTGGTTGTTTCCTTATTGTGTAAACTTCGGAGACGAAATTATGTTTAAGCGGGGAAGATTGTAATACCTAAGGAATTACTAGGTCAAGTGGCAGATAGTATCGACCGGATATTGGTGTTACTTGGTCGACTAGTGTAACTACTCGCTCGAGTTGTGTAGACTCGGTTGAGTGGATGTAACTCGGCCAAGTTCCTCTATTTAGGGGACCTTGATTCTTGGCACTCAGTGGAGTATAAACTCAGCCGTTGGTTTATTAGTTTATTCTCTGTGTGGGTCCTATCCAATTTAAAAGGATTTTCTCTCTCTTGTTTTCTCATAATTCTTCATAAGTATCATAAACTCTCATCAAAACTCCATATCTCTCTAATTAATCCCTAATTCATTGTGGTTCATTGTTCTAGATCTTTTACATAACTTTTCCAAGCTGTGTTAGTGGTCTCCATCTTGAATCTTGTGATTTCATCTTAATCATCTTTTACGTATAAATTAGAGTAATTAAAATATAATTAGTGATTAGATTGATAATTAAGAAAAGAGTAATGTTATTAGATCTTTATATGTTGTTTAGATTGCATTATTAGGATTATCTTAAGATAAGTTAATGTGGATAGAGTAAAATTCGAGGACAATGAGATTAGATGATGGAATTGTTGTTGTTTGACATAGAAATTAGGGATTAGTGTTGTAGGTTGTAGGTTATTGATTATTAGCATGAGATTTGAGTTATTGAGACCTATATTAAGTTCCTTGACCTTATTGATGTTTGATTTGAGATATTGTGTTTTTTTTTTTCTTCTTCTTCTTCTATTTTTTTTCGTCGTTTTTTTCGGCTACTTTTTTTTTTACTTCTTTTCTTCTTTTATCTTATTTTCTTTTTTTAGTCTTTTTTGTAGCCTTTTTTTTTTCTTTTGGCATACATTTTTTTTTTGTCAATACCCTTTACATGTGGCTTTATGAGAGGTTGGAGTTTGTTAGTCTATCGCCCTGTCCCGAAAGATACCTTGTCCCCAGCTTCATTATTCGGATGAAGCTTTTCAATGAGGGATTTCCAAATAACCTGACCTATTTGAAGAACAAATTCAAAGAAGAAGGGGGTTGTCCCATCTGTTGGTTCATGCCCCGGCCTCGCCTGTCATCCTTTTTCTATCTTTCAGGATGATGACATATTTCGTCGTAGGCCAACGAAGCCTGAGTTTAATGCTGTTATTGGGCATTCTACCGAATTGAACACTGATGTATTTGTGGAGTTGCGTTAAAGGTGGGACCTTAGCTGCCGGTGGTTTATGTCTGCACTTCGCCAGACTATTTGAGTATCACCTTTTTATCGTAAATGGACTATTGAAAAATTTGCCAAAGATAAGGAAAGGTTTAAAAAGGAAGAGGCCTTCGATTTGAAGTATCATGGGAAGGGTAAAGCAAGCCGTAAGTATTTTCTAGATGACTTTCTGACTGCATCTAAGCCTGAAATCGAGACTGAGAAGACTTCAAGGACCGAATCTAAGGCGTCAGGTGTCTGGAAATGATAGGGTCCAAAAGAGGGCGTGTGTTCGAATCTCGAAGATGGAACGTGGCTCGACTGCGTGCCAATGAAAGATAGAATGGGCCCTCGGGAGGAGTTTGCAATTCATCCTATGAACCGTGCAACACGGGATATGACTTCGACTCCCTCTCAGTGGCGTGAGCCAGGCGGCCTAAACGGTAACGGGAAAGGAAAAATCTGGGAATATTTGTTTTATTACTATTTAATATAATTATTAACGTTTGCTTTATTTGTGTTTTGTTTTTCTTTCCGTGTTTTATTTTCAAGAAAGATTGTAATGGACGTCGCCTGACTGAAGTGGCCGACTCTAACAAATAAAGTTCTTATTATTTATTAAAATTCAGTTTCCGCGTTTCAAAACTTTCATTTTTGTTGCCAAATGTGTCGGTTGGACACTTGTTAGAGCTGCCTAGGTATCTGTTTTAAACATAATCAAACCGAATTCTAGTTCCACAAACGTCATTTGAGGGATTTTTTTTAAAAAGAATGCGATGTAAAGTACAACACGATTTGCAGCGCAACATAGTGCTACGACCTTGACTTGCCTGACATTAACCATTCAATTAATTCATTTTTCATATTGAGAATGAGTCTAAGGGTAATATTTCATCAGATGATCCAAATTTGTTGGATTTGTCAAGTCAATTCCATCTTGATCAGTCAGTCTGATTGCACCTCCTAACATTATATGTTTTACCAAACAAGGGCCTGCGTAATTTAGCTTGAATTTCCTCTTGGGTTAAGAAGTGGTAGAACGGGAACTCACTTGAGCATCAAATTAACTTCTTTCATTCCTCGGGGCTTCACCATCTTGTTGAACGCTGTTTCTATCCTCTTCTGATAGAGTTGGATATTATGCAATCCATTTAATCGTCGCCTATCGAGCATAAGTAATGAATCCTACCTAGCTTGAATCTAGTCATCTTTTGGAACTTGGCTCTATAGAGAGATTCTAAGGGATGGTATTTCTAACTTGACAGGTTGAACTACCTCTATTCGATTTGCCAAATTAAACGGAGTTACTCCTGTGGCGGTTCTGATAGATGTTCTTGTTAGAGTAGGTGTCCTCCACAATAGTGCGCCACATAATAGATCTCAATAAGGAATATAATTGGGATGTTTATTGACTATATATATATGATTAGTCATTTGATTAACGTAAATCAATAACGGTTGGCTGACTAGAGTTTGACGTTATTGTCGTATGACGGCGGTGATCAACTGAACTCTTTCGGTCACACCTATAGGATGAAACCGAAATAGTAACTAATTAATTGTATATGATACAATTGATTAGTCCATTACATATATTTGATATATATACGAGAGTTAAGAGTTAGAAATTGAGTTAGGAACTCAAATTCGATTAAGCTTATTTTTCAATTATGCGATAATTGACTAATAAATTTATATCTTATTTTAATATGATTAAAGAAGGTCTAGTTTAGTAATTAATAGTTAATTTACTAAATTAGTTGAGATTTTACATATATTTTGATGTTGAGCTAATTAGTTAATTATATTTACAAGGAGTTGTAAAATAAATTAACTAAGCATTGTGGGACCCATTATAAATTGATATAATGGTAAAATATCACTTAAAATGTTATGTACATATTATTTATTTGTTTGTGTCATATAATTGTTATATGATCAAATTAACACTTAATTATACAAGATAATTAAGCAAATGATTAATAAGTATTTGTGGGACAAATATCAAAAATCAAAATGGATCATATAAGGCCACTAGTGGCCGGTCATGTAGTAGTGGAGAAGTGATGATGGTTGCTCTTGTTCATGTTCACAAGTTACATGTGATTATGACATGAATAGTAAACCTAAAATCATTTCACTCAACAATACACTCTACCACTTTGCATGTGAATTCAAATAAGCAAAATGAGGGCTAAGAGGACCGTCCATAATGCCTATAAAAGGGCAATATGGTTGTTCATTTTGTGTTGTTCATTCTTGCTTATTTGCTTTTTCTTACTAAAATCCTCTCATTTTTCTAAAACTCTCATATACTAATATTCACTAAGTATTACTATAGTAGTAGTATATTCTAATATTAGTGTAACTTTTCTTATTATCTAGTTATTAATAAGTTAAGTTTATTTAGGTTAGTCTTGGGTGCAATTTAAAGGAGATCTTCTAGTTTAGAGATTTTGGAGGATCATCTATATAATAGCTCAAGAACAACAAGAAGGAGTTCTTATTGTGCCCATATCATTTTCATTTCAATGTGAGGAAATTTCTTCTTTTATATAAATGTCTTTATATTTGCCTGCATGTTACATAGATCATTAAATACTAAATTAACAAGTAATTTAGTAACTAATTAGAGGAGTCTAATTAAGGTCTATGGACTTTCATGTGGTATAAGAGCTAGCTTGTAGCATGCATGTTCATTTGGGACAATTTTTATTAAAGTTATAAGATAAGTAATAAATAAAAAAATTTGAGTTAAAATATGATTTGGACGAAACTTTTTGGTTCATGTATAGCTACTGACTTCAAAATAATTGTGTCAAATTTCGTGATTTTAGGGAATAATTTGCTATTTATTTTTATTTTTGGCTTTTAAATCGAGTTAATATGCATATTTGATGTTAAAGGTTAACTAAAAATAGTTTCATGTTGATTCTGGCCATGAAATTTTAATATGATCTCACATGCAAGTCTTATATACTGTATATAAAATTTTGTGACTTTTAATTATGTATTGCATGTTTATTGATTTTTATAAGATAAAAGTCGATAAATGAGATTATAATGTTCATAAAACTGAAACGTTCGTTTCTGATCATGAAAGTTTTTGGTAAATTTTTCCTTCTGATGTTGATCATCTTGGTGAAATGTCATAATTTGTTTCACTGTTTTACTATATTTAATATTTTTTATTTGATAAAACCATTAAATACAAAGTCATTAGTTCAAAAAATTAATTTAAATTTTTTGAGCAAATATTTTTTATTTTTTGGAGTTCCTGGAAATGTTCCAGAATGTACAAAATTTTTGGTTTCAAAGTTTTATGATGTTTATATTTTATTTTGGGTTTATTTCCTAATAGTTATGATTAAACTGTTATATTTAGCAAATGAAATCAAATCGATCTAATTAATGACCAACAAAATTAGTAGGAACTAATTTTGAGTTCTAAAACAATTTTGTTAATTAGTTTGAATTTAAATGAGATTTAGATGTTGATATTGATTTTTAATGGTTAAAAATCAATAAATCCCGAAAAATCGAGCTACAATGAGCATGAATGTGTTTAGGGCGATTTTGGCATGAATTTTGCAGCAATTTTTTTTATTTATGGTTGAATGAATGAATGTAATTTATTTAATAATTTATGCAAATTTTGTACCTAGTATGGCCTAATTATTTTTAATCGTTATTACCCGTAATGTAAGGGAATAATGGTTTGGTTGTAATTTTATTGCGATCTCGTATCGCCGGTTTGTAATTATTAATAATTTCATTTTATAGAATAAATGTATAATAGGAATTTGTATATTTGTAATTATTTTTCTGAAGACCTGTGACTCGCTCAAGACGGTGCCATTTTTGGAAGGCGTTCCAAGTGAAGAGGCAAGAGACCAAGGAGTTGGTTTCCGAATTTATAATTATCTAGTTAATTTGATTAGCTTGGTGGCCATACTAGGATTTTTTCGTTGCTTGGTTGCTTGCTTTATTTCCGCTCATGCCAAAATCGTCACACATGCATTTTATTTTTTCGTTATTGTCAGTTCAACGTTATTCACAATTCACCGACTTACTTCACTTATGGGGAATTAATAACTAAATTGACAAAATCTCTCACATATTTAAAAATTGAGATTAGCCTTACCAATTAGTAACACCTATGAATCCCGTGTTCATTAGGGCTACCACGCTCGTGGGTCCCTTTTTACCTAGGGTAAGTAGGATGATACGATCACAAGCTAAAATTGGATTGGACTCAACGAGATAAGCGTTATCTTGGGACTAGGAGATGGATTTAGTTGAAATCCGTCAACCAAGAGTTCTAAGGGTAGAATTAGTCAAGTAATGACTTACCATTTTTTAGATAAAGGTAGCATACGATGACTATTTTTATTTAAAGATGGGTCTTGGAATCAGTTATATAATTTAGTGAGAGGTCATTATATAAATGCTAAACTTGTTAAAATGTTTTTCAAGTAAATTATCATAACAATGAATGTTTATATATTTCTTTTTGTTGTAGTAACCATATTCGCACAATGTCAACTTCATCAAACAACGCAACCTTGGTTAAAGACTCATGGTGTGACACCCTCAAATTTGCGGAAAGAAAAAAAATATAATTTAAATAAATAAAAGATGAGAATATGCTTCTAATAGGTTCACTTTAGTGAAAATCGGTACATTTTAAAACCGGAACCTACTATTAAATATATTCATCATAAGAAGGTGTCTTAAATAAAAAGGTTCAACAAAAGGAAATAATATTATACAAAATAAATTATACAAGACAGGAGACATATCTCCCGTATAAATACGGAAATAAAAGAGCGTATAAATAATATACAATCTAAGAACCGAATATAGGTCCAGGTATATACTTCGCTCGCTAGCTCGTCAATGTACCCAAAATAGCATTCACCACTGTTCGACCGCATTAAATATAACCACGGAAGCCACAGTCAGTGGGGAGTAACTCCGAGTTCTCCCAGCCACGAAATGTCGAGTTTAATGAAACATGAATAACATAAAAGCAATGTATATGGGAAAATACAAAACTTTAACATATATGATATGCTTTTCATGTTATGAAACAAATAACTAACATATAACCGATCATATGAAAGCTATCATGTGAATCCGATAATAAAATATAACTCGAGGTAGGGAAGCTGGTATGCTGGCTCAGCGGTTACCATGTAACATGGCCCTGATACACTCAAACCCTAATAAACACGTAATCATGTGAATCAGTTAACAATCGGTAATCCAAACTCTATCAATCCTAGCCGGCTTGCATCTCACCTTCTAGAAATCATAGAATCATACAAACATGAAAGACCAATACTTCTACAAACAGGCATAAGTTCTTAGAACAGTCGATAGAAGACTTCTGTAACTCGAGGCTATACCACAAGGTAGGAAAACATCCTAGTCCTAGACTGATCAGACCTAGCGACAACAGCTATTCCGTTCCCCGTCCCATGACATAACCGTCTATGAGAAAATCTACTAGGCGACCCCCTAAGCAGAGATGGCTAGTACTTAAGCTGGTTCCAACCCCAAAACGGATTAGGCAACCATGCCCCGACTTGGATATAAACCCACCAAGCCGAGACACAAAAGCTATCAAGCGGCAAACTCCGTATGCTCGTTAAAGATAGTACGGGCATATCAATGTCATGGTCCAAGATACTCATTTAGAATTAGAATGGTCAAGACGCCATATACTCATAATTCTCTATGGGTACTTAGTCAACACGACACCAACCATATAATTAAAACAGTCACGGAATAACATCCTATCATGTGACTAATTGCATATCAATAATAATCAAATATCCTATCGCCTCATATCTACTAAGGCTAATTCAATAATTAAATAAAACCTTACTTGAAGACAAATCCCCGACCCGAGTCCCGCGACGGGTCATCAGTCAAATCGGGGCTGACTAGATCTTAGTTTGACCAAACCCGTGGGATCAAACCGGCGAGAAACAGAGTCTTTATCACATAGACATAAAATCAACATATTCATTACATGTTATTTTAACTTCTAACAGGTGAATTATTATAATATACCCGAACCCGTTTGACTAGAAGGATATTAAATTAAACTACGGTCTCGTCTTATAATTTCTAACATGTGAGAAATAATAATTTAATGAAAAACCTTTTTAATTAAATATTTTACTTATTAATATTTCCCACTTGCTAAATATTACAAAAAACGATAAAAATGACTATAACTCAAAAACCGT
>JAIUZE010020266.1:0-10550 GCA_022085475.1 Heliosperma pusillum
ATTATGATATTGTAATCAAAAGTAATGAAATATCAAGGTCTAAGAGAGGAGAGGAAAGGAGAGGAGAGCCGTGTGGGTTAGGGGCTTGTCGGGTCTGTGTTGTAAACGATTTGCGAAATCTCCGTTGACGGATCGATAAAGTAACAAATATCTAAGATATTTGTATTAGTTTAATCGAAAGAATTAAAATATCTCAAGTGAGTGGGAAAACGATGACATGGGCGCGTGACTCATGCCAAAGTCGAGTTTCGAGTTTGTTACGGGATTTACGATGAGTCGGGAATAGTTAAATGATTTCCCGGTTTACACCGTAAAACTTATTATAAGTCGGAATAAATTCAAAATAATTATATTAAATTATCATAAATCCTAATAAATCATAATAAAAATAAATTAAAAATATTATTTTTTTAAATAAAATTTCGGTCTTAAAAATTACTAGGCGAGTCGGGAAAAGTCAACGAAAGTCAAAGTCGACTTAAAAGTCAAGAAAAGTCAAAGATGACTTAAAAGTTAAGAAAAGTTTATGACGACTTAAAAGTCAAGAAAAGTCAATGACGACTTTAAAAAGTCAAGAAAAGTCAAAGACGACTTAAAAGTCAAGAAAAGTCAAAGATGACTAAAAACGGGATTTTCTTGAAATCTCTCAGAAATTTCAAATACGAACTCGGAATTTCAAAATACGACTCGAAACAATAAATTCTATTTTAAAAACTTAAGTCTGCTGAAAAGTGTTAGTAAATATTTTTACTAGAAAAATTGGGTACTTTTCGGGTTGTTACATCCTTAATCTATTTCAACAAGTTAAAATAGGTTATTCATATTGATGAAAGTGAGATCACTATGAAAGGGTCATAGTCATCCACTGAACCAAAGAGTTGTTGATCACATGAGTACTAATGTTTCCACCATTAGGCCTATCATGTATGCCATTACATGCCCGAACCTAAATGTATTGTATGCTGGGAGCATGACAAGCAAATAACAAATCAATCCACATGAGTGTCATTGGATAGTCTACAAGAACATCCATAGAGTTCTCAAGGAGAACTAGGGATTCATTCTTGTGTTTGGTAGAAAAATTTGGATATGTGGTAAAAGTTACACAACCCAAATTCCCAAACTTAAAAGGATTTGTCGAAATCCTAAGAGTATTTTTGTTATACAAGAAGCGAATAACTAAAAGGATGATTGAAGAGTCAATCATTATAAATTCTACAAATAGAGACCTAGTACATTATGATGAGGATAAGGTGGCTTACAAGGAGCTAACGGTAGATCATTTCACCTAAATACCTATCAGTTATCATGATAACGAGTGGGAGCATCTTTCAAGTTAAAGAGCCCAAAACTAAATTGAGATCTAGACATGTACGTATATGAATTCATGTTATTAGGAATAACGTTGGATGGAAGGAAAAAGCAATTCACAAGGTTGGAATAAATGAATATATGGTATATTCACTACCCAAGCCTTTATTGCATTTAATAAGATCGTCATGAATTGTCATGGACGAAATAAACTTTAGATTATATGATATGAAGCAATAACATTGTGTTGATTGTTCATATATGATAATCACATTTATCGTTTGAGTTTCTAAAACTCGTTTTGTGCTTTTTTATATCCAATGGGTTGTAGAGACAATTTTGAACCCCATTAAAGTGGACTGTATTAACATAGCATTAGCCCCTAGTTGCTTATATGAGGTGACGTCTCCAAGTGACTAGAGTGTGATGTGATTGATGGCAAAGTGCCATAGGGTCATAAGGGATCATATAATTAAATCTCAATAATAAGAATACAAAGGGATGATGAATATTATAGTCAACTGGTCAACATAAATCGGTAACGATTGTCTCAATTGAGTTTGACATTACTGTCGTATGACGGTGGTGATCAGTTGATCCCTTGAGGTCACACCTAAAGGACAATCCCCTAATCATGTACATTAATTAATTGTATAGCGATACAGATTAATTAATCCCTTAAATTGAACTAAGTTTATATTAGTGAGAATAATATCTTATTGTAATATGATTAAATAAGATTCATTTTAGTAATTTAATTGTTATATTACTAAGAATGCATTATGTTTATGAAACATTTGAGATAAGCAAAATTGGTTGATTATAATTACAAATTGTTGTAGATTATATTAACCAAATATGAGATGACCCATTTTATTTACATGTATGTAATTATAAAATATGACTTAAAATGTTAAGTCTAATTTATTTGTTATGAAATTACATTTAAATTAGTTAAATGCACATTTATAAGCTAAATTACATGTTACATGTCACATGTCACATATGTGACCAATGGCAAAATCACAAAAATAAAATGGACACTCATATTATAGTATGGTGCACTGGTTTTTGTGAGCTTAAAAGGGTAGGGGTTTAAGTGATAGTATGTTGTTCTAATTATGAATAAAAACAACATGATTACTACCCTAGAACTAGCCTACCCTATTATTTTGATAAGACAAAAAGTGGAGCATACTTGGCTCTTCCCAAGTGCCTCCAACCGGCCACCCCACCCCAAAAATGAGAATAAGTTCTCAATTTTTCATTATTAATATGATCTATGCTTATCTCTCATAAAAACTCACTCCTCTCTGTCAGGAAAACTTGAGAAGTTTTTCCTACAACTTGTGTTTATAAAATTTCTAATAAAATTACTAAGGGTAGTAATAAGAGTTATTAGAAATATATATTAAGGGCTACTATTATATTACTTATAATAATAATATTTTAGAGATTAGGGGTTGTCTTGGGTGCTACTAATTGGAGAGTTTCTACTTTGAAACTTGGAAGATCATCCTCACATAACCAGCTCAAGAACAATATTTGAATGGAGTTCAAGTATTGTGCCCATATTGTTCATATTCAATGTAAGGAAAAGGTTTGTGATACTGTTAAATAGTTTAAGAGTAAACTAATTGTAAAGGGAAAGACTTGTGATACTGTTAAATCACGAGAATATTTGAAGACAATTTGTCTAATATGTAAAAATGATATTAGAAATGTCTAATCTCGAGTTTAAGAAACTTACAGTAAAGGGAAAAACTTGTGATACTGTTAAATCACGAGAAGATTTGAAGACAATTTATCATCGTTCCAAACTTCACATTCGTAGCGATGAGTCTAAGCCAAAATCTATTTTTACACTTGACAATGCTCAAAGGAAGGTATTATGTGAGTGGTTAAGAAAGTTAAAATTTCCTGTCGGATATGCATCCGATTTTTGTCGATGTGTTGATATGAAGGAGCTAAAGTTGCAAGGTTTGAAAATTCATGATTATTGTCATATCTTCATGGAACGATTATTACCTATATCTATTAGACATCTCCTCCCCACTCCCGTGTGGAATGCAATTGTTGAGATAAGTCAATTTTTTTGAGATTTATGTTCGTCTTAATTTTGTGTTGATGACATGATTCGTCTTGAAGATCAAATACCAGAGATATTGTGTAGGTTCGAGATGATCTTTCCTCAATCAGTTTTTAATTCCATGGAGCATCTACCGATACATTTGCCTTACGAAGCCAAAAATGGAGGCCTCGTCCAAATAGGTGGATGTATCCATTTGAAAGGTAAGAGCTAACTAGTAATTAAATTATAATTATTATCGTACTATATAATTAATTTAATATTTATATACTAGTCTTAACAATTATTAATCTCATCAATTATTGAATAGGTTTCTTAATCACGTGAAGAAGAAAATGGTAACAAAGCTCGGGTTGAAGGTTCTATATGCAATGCGTATTTAACGGAAGAGATAGATTGCAAACTTTTGCTCTCTTTACTTTGAAAAACATATAGAAACCAAAGCAAAATATTTGAGTGTTGATAAAGCGGATGAACTTAAGACAAGTTTACCCGAGTTTTTCTAAATGCATGATAATGAGGGTTGTTCATCAATTGGGGGAACAAGATATTTGGATGACAAAGAATATGATCGTGATCACCTTTACGTTCTTTCTAATTGTGAGATTTTGGAATCATATGAAACAGAGTTTGTGAATGATTTCATTAAAGCACATCCTAATGTGAGTAGAGATGATGTTTGGAGTAACCATGATGATCAATTTGCAGCATGGTTTCGGAACCATGTAATTGAGTTAAATATCCAAGATGATTTGATAAGGACTTTGGCCTTTGATCCTTCACGAATTGTTAAAACGTGGAATCGTTACTCGGTCAACGGATTTAATTTCCATACATTCAACTACGGTAAAGATAAGGTGAGGTGCAATTATGGTGTTACTATTTCTTCTCTTGATAACAATGAATACTATGGTATAGTTGAGGATATCTTTGAGTTGAGCTATAATGGGCGTGAGCGTTCTTATAAAACTGTCTTATTTAAGTGTGAATGGAAGGATAATTATGTGGCCTGTATGAAAGTTCATGAACGTTATAAACTCGTCGAAGTGAATCATACCTGGACATACTCAAAGTATGATCCATTTATACTCGCACATCAAGCCAATCAAGTATATTTCTCTTCTTATCCAAGCACGAGGAATGATAGAAATCAAAAGCAATGGTGTGCAATCTTTAAGACAAAAGCACGCTCACAAGTAGATACAACTTTTTTTCAAGAAGAAATAGTATCTAGCGGGGTCATGTTGTCTCCACCTGATGAAATCATTTACGAGAATAGAAATGAAGAGGGTGAGGATTTGGAAAACGAGGATGGTGATGGCCAAGTTGACGGTGATGGTGGTGGTGATAATGATGATGAGAATGAATCAGATGGTGATGATGATGATGACGACTTTGATTATGATGATTAATTGGGTAAAGATATATATTTTAGGTTGAAAGGCTTTTATTATTTTCATTTTTTTATTTTATTTGTTTTTTTTATGTTATTAACAGTTTCTAACAGTTATATTTGTGTAATTGTAGATGGCGGGAGGTTGAGGTAGACAACTTGGCGGCGGTTCTAATAGACGCCATACTATTTCTTTAGTCGACGAGGAGGATGTAGAGGTTATTGATCAGGGTCCGGTGGTTGAGGAATCGTCCAATGACAATGAGTCATCTGATCAGGCATCGGAGATCCATTTCACCTCGGACGGGAAGATGATACTTGATCCCGCGGGTGTTTGGTAAGACAATCAATGTCTTTAAATTATTATTTTACATTATTTAACATAAATGCATACTTGTACTTAATAACATATATATTATTTTTCACGTTTTCGGATCAAAAGATTGTACGAGGTTGTACTCAAAGTACAAAGATGAAGATGACGGGGGTTGCTCCTACTTGTTGGACAAAGGCTACACCCACACAAAAAGAGGAATGGTTCATTAACTTTAAGGTATATTTTTGTATATATTTTTTGTTATATTATTATAATTTTCAGTTAATAATTTATTTTACTAATACTTACTGTTTTTTGTAGAAAACATTTGACTGGCCGACGGGATTAGAGTATATTGTACGTGAAAGGTACAATGAGACATGCACAAGACGGTTAAAGGACAACTTGTATAAGGTTGTCAAGAGGAAGAAGGAGCCGGAGCATATGAGAGGTATTTAATTTCTTTTGTTATTTGTATACACACATCACCCTCGGTTCAGATTGTCACTTCTAAATGCATACATTTCGCTCATGCAATTTAGTGTATGTGTTTTGATTAAGGTATATATATTATCTAATCGTCAATAAATTTAATTGCATTTCAAGGAGTAAGCGAGACCCCTATGCCATGTACGACGTGTCTTTATGAAGCTCATGCTTTGACATCTATTTTTTTTTGCTATAAATCAACAAACTACGGCATGGTGTCTAGTATTGGGATTTTTTGTTTCAATCTCGCTTGCCTCAGTAGTCATTCTGGAAACACATGGGTCATAAAGCCGAAGCCTAGGATTTAAATGTATCGGGTTGGATCAAGTGATGATACTCCCGTTAGACCCTTGAGGTGCTACTAAGGAACAATCCACCTAATCAGCGGTCCTTTTTCGCATTTAAGCTTGTTTTTCTAATAATTACAAGTGCGGTGGAAATTGACAAGATAAAGCCAGATGCTCTTGACTTATGATCTAGCCCGATATATAAGAGCATTTACTGGGGGCTTGATCAATCGAAGCTTTTCCATCAGCCACATCTGCAAAGAAGTATTACAAGTTAGTACAAAAAAACAAAAACAAAAAAGAAACAAAAAATGAAGAGAAAAACAAAACCAGGACTTACTTGTAAAATAATCGGGCTTCTGGGGTAGGGCATCTCCTTATTCTCTTTCCAATTTAATCCTAGTAGGATTTCTCTTAAGACGAAGCAAGATAGGTTTCTGGGAAGCTCCATTTGCTCCATTACGGCAAGAAGGCGACTGTCACCCCTAGTTCAATGTGAAGACTGTTAAATATGTAGAAATGAAGTAGGCAAACCACAAATTCTCTTCGTCTCGCCGCCTGGGAAATGGTAGAGTCATCTCTATTCAATAAACCGATTAAGTAAATAAAATATCCTAACTCTCTTAGATGTAATAAGACGATCAGTTTCCACCTTGGTCAACCCAAGCAAGTCACAAAACTTGTTTTTGTATCCTTAACTTTGTGGTATTATTGGGATTTCATCTACATCCTAGCCACAATGGCTGCAATTTCCTCACGAAAAGGACATATTTCTCCTCCCATAAATGCGAATACATGATGAGATGAGTTCCAGCATTCCAAACAAGCATCAAGGAATGGTCTTACCAATTTTACTTGCTTCAGGCTAATAATCGTTCCAAGATTAAAGACATCCTTCTCATATCTTTCCGCATGTGTGAAGTTCTAAACCTAAATGTTTACCTGTGCCTAGAATGTATCCATTGTGAAATGCTAAATTATCAAAATTTAGATATTTTTAAGCTTTAAGGAATTTTTAATTGGTGAATAATTTATGATCAAAAACAGGTCGCATCCGTTGCTTATATAGAAGTATGCGTAGTCCCAAACCTAAACAGAATAAGACAACGCGATAGTAAAGATGCAGCAAATTATGCGCCCTTTAGAAGGGACGCACAAGTTATCGCGTCCTTTTGTAAAGGGTGTATTCAGCTTTTATTTTTTTTCTTTTTTGCGTGGATGACCCGTTTTCCTATTTATAATAGGATAATTAGGGTGTGCGAGGTCAATGCGAAATCCTTTTCACTTTCGAGTATCATGGAAATCCTATTTCCCATTCCAGACGGTTTGCGTACCTTTATCTATTTAGTTTAAGAGTGTCATTCGATTCGATTACTGACTCAGTTTAGGAGTCTCTTACACTATCCTATTTTATTATTTTTTAGGGGGAAGCAAGCCCTTCCCTAAGTCGCGTCGTTAAAATTTAGTTCCCATATTTTACATTTTCATTTATGTTTCACAAATGCAATCGATTTTTTTTTTGTTTTTTTGGCATTCTCTTCAAATTCTTGATTTTAGCTAAGGACTCGTTTTCATTTCTATTATTTAAAAATTCTAGGTTTTCATTTTTTTTTTCCGGTTTCCACATTTCTAAACGTTTGGATATGGGATTCGACTCAGTTTCAGTCTAATTTTTGGCAGAGTAACGACTAGAATTACACTATCCCAGAACTTATGCACGTGTTTTCACGCTAACCTTCACGAATTAAGCATCGATCGAAGGCACGCATGGTGTATATGTCCAAGTATATCCAATGCACTAATAGTCAAGTACATACTAGAATATAGAAACCAAAGTCGAAAAGAAAAGGGACGGGGGTGGGGGGGGGGGGGTCTCTCAAAGCTCGCCTCTACTCTCCGCACTCAGCAAGTCGGAACTGCAAGGCAGCGATCTAAGCATCACAGACATACAACTCCATCTCTAGTCTGTCTAACTCCTCTCAAGCCCAAGTGAGCTCTTGCATTTCCTGCTTCCGTTGAAATATAGCAAAAAAAAAAAGATCAATAGCTCGACCTTCTGATAAAGGAAAGTGCTAAATTGATAATAGCCAAAGATTTAACATACCTCTAACACGGCCTCAGCTCCACGAGGTCCTCTTCCATAGAGCAATTCAAAAGCCAAAGCTCGAATAAGGTTGGCCACTCGCGACAACTCTGCATGTCTCGCAGCAGTTACCGGCAATCATTTGTATAAATTATATTTTGTTTAAATAAAAGAAGAAAAGGTTAAATCCAAAACTGGGGGCTTACCCTCGGAACACAGTGTTGCCACTCAGCTAACTCACCCTATGTCCCGGTCTCAAAAAAGACTAGAAGCGCAAGGCCTAGTAAACTCCACCGTCTTAGGGAAATATAGGGCTCCTCGCCTCCACGTGACTCGACCTCCTTAAAAAAAATGAATTTAAAAGGTATTTCGAGACACAAATTAATACAACAAAAAAGAGTGCTTACATAGTAAGCAAGCCTTCGCATTACGAAGGTCTTGTATCTCAAGTCCAGAAGTAGTAGGGCTTCACCCTTAAACTAGTCTAGACCATGTATAATCTCCTCACCTGTGGGAACCCTGAACATCGTTAGAGGACGGTCGAGAAGCACCACGAAGTTATTCCTCTAGCACTGACAAGCCAAGCACTCCCTCAAGTACCAAACATGCCTTATCGAGGCTGTAACACCCGCAAATGTACCCTATTTTTATAGAAAAAATATTTTACGGATACTTTTCAGCGAAATTTAGTATTAGTTTAGAATTAAATTTCCCGAGTCGAATTTAGAATTTCGGAGTTCGTATTTGGATTTTACGCGAGATTTCAAGTGAATCCCGTCTTAAGTCGTCTTTGACTTTTCTTGACTTTTTCCACTCACCTTTCATATACTCCCTCCAAAACCCTAACTCCCTCACACAACTCAACTCTTTCTTCCTCTTTAAGAAATCAACCAAAAACCTAGCTTCCATTTCTTCCAATTTTAGAATCGTCATAACTCGCTCAATTCTCGCTCAAATTCACGTAAGTTCGTCTTATACTTTCTTTCTTAGCTTCCTCTATCCGTATTGGTAATAAAATTACCGTCTTTCTCGCTTTTCAAACTTTTCGTCTTTCTCAAGGTGAAGTATATTCATCTTTTATTAACTATTTGTAGTTGGTGACCTTCTGTAACACCCCGTAATTTGAAAGACCGAAATTATATTTGAAAAGTAATAAATTTAATTTATTTTAATTTATTACGATTTATTTGAATTTATGATAATTTAATATAATTATTTTGAATTTATTTGGAATTAAAGAGTAGGTTATACGGTTTAGACCCGAACTTCATTTAACTATTCCCGAGTCAACTTAAGTCCCGAAACAAACCCAAAACCCGACTCGTACATGTGCCACACGCACCAAGGCACCTTTTTCCTCATTTTTGGGCTTTTGATTTCTTTAGATTAAACTAATACAAATATCTAAGATATTTGTAACTTTATCGATCTGTCAACTTAAATTCTGCAACAAATCGCTTAAACCCGGACCTGATTTCTTCCTCCTCCACACGCCTCTCCCTCTTGTCCTTTAGGATTAGATATTTTCATTTCTTTTGATTAAACTAACATAATATCTAATAATATCTAGATATTTACCATAATATATATTTACCATAATATCTAAGATATTTATAAAACCCGAGTCAATTCCGTAACAACAAGTTCAAAACCCAACTCCCATTAATCCTCTATATTACACGGTCCAAACCTCCCCTCTTACTCACAAATTATCTTTTTATTTTACATTAAATCAACTTAATATCTACTTAATACCTTCTTTAATATAATCACAATTGTTCTTCGTGTTCTTGATCGTTCTTGAGCAAAATCGTCACAAAACCTTCGTTACTTGGCCAAATCCGTTCTAAATTATATTTCTAGAGTCTCCTCTCCGCTCTTCATCTCCGTGTACGTTTCATTTTCAATTCCGAAAAAATCGTTTTCAACACTTTAATTGTTGAAATCAAGTTTTAATACTAATAATGTTATTTTTGTCATTTCTTATAGGAGAAGATTATGAAGACGAGTTTGGTGACTCGTATATTTTAGAAGAAGATTAGTAGACGGGTTTTTAGGTCTTATTTTGGGTGCTATTTGGTTTTGTGCTAGCTAAGGTAACGATTACCGAGTTACTCGACGAATTAATGTCACATACTTTTGTTTTTGTTATTGTTATTTACGGTTTTAAGTAGTAACATGCTAGGTTGTTATTATTATTAAGTTTTATGAGTTTTTAACATATTTAGTGTTTTTGACATGTTGGATGATTTGTTCATAATCATAATTTTAGTATGAATGATGGTTTAATTGGTTGTTAAAATTGATGGTTGTTAATTAAAACATGTTAGAAATAAATTATGGGTTGTTGTTGGTGGTGGCCGTGACTGGTGGCCAAGAAACAGGCCCGGTTCAGGCCGGTTCAGGCCTGGTCCAGGCCTGGCAGATCCGGTCTAGGTTGGCCCGTTATTTGGCCCTTTGGGCTTGTGTCGATACTTGATTGTTTTGTTGTTGTTTTGACGGGTTTTAAATATGTTAAGCATGCGGTAAATATTAAGAAACGATTTTAGAAATGGTTGACCAAAACAGGCCCAAACCACCCC